>QZCP01000276.1:44014-61368 GCA_003956705.1 Brevipalpus yothersi | reverse complement strand
TCTCTCTCTCTCTCTCTCTCTCTCTCTCTCTCTCTCTCTCTCTCTCTCTCTCTCTCTCTCTCTCTCTCTCTCTTTGAATAGCTCATGGCCGAAGACAATCGATTTCAACAACGAAGCACGGTTTATCGTAGAGACAGTGGAATGAGTCCATCATCTCTTCGTCTTAATGATGATCATGCTAGGGCGTTGAAAGCATTCCTGGAATGGCAACGTTCACTCATGGATCAAGCTGAAATGAACAAGTATTTATCATCAACTGGCAAATAAGTCCAATAAAATTTTGGATTTACTAAGGTAAGAAAGAAGGAGAGAGGAAGAGAGGAATTTTTTGAGATCTAATACTAACATGATGCTCTTTCGTATTGGAAATTTAATCTCCTCTCTTCTTTTTGATCCATTAAATTTCTTTTAGAGAGGCTCGAGAACATCAAATACAAGTCCTCCATCGACAAGATTGCTAACTGGAAAGTTGAGAGATTGAACTGAACGGAATCTTTCTCTCTCCTCTCTCGTTAATCCGTATTTGGAAGCCATTGTTATGCTTTTCATGAGTTGTTTGATCAATATGGATGGTGGAAGTATTCTTAAAATCATGAAAACGCGCACATAAATACATACATATATATATAAAAATTGGTCATTAATACATGTTGAGTATCTATGAGTTAGACGATAAATAATTGCTTCGCCGCTTAATCAAGATGGGTATCTTTAAATTTGATGATGTTAAGGGTTCAATTCTGATTCAATGATAAAATGAAGTTATAACCTAGCTGATCTCATCACAGATATCGAAAAATTAACTTTACTTCTCTAAAGTCGGTCATAAAGCTTTACAGTTAACCGTTTTTTTCTCTTTCGAACGTGATAAAAATATTCATTCATCCGAGAAAATACACTAAAAAGCATAATTGTAGGTGAACTAAAAAGAATTATCTAAACCAAAAATATCAAGCTGGTGTATGTAGAGCCAATTGATTGAGCCGATCTTTGTTCTTCGTCTAACGTTTACCAAATTTTCGCATAACTGTAAAGTGGGTGAAAAATTGTAAAAAACAGGATGAGAAAAAGTGTTAGCAAATCACGAAAATGAATAATGATCAGAATAAGTGGTTGATGTTTGGAAGGGGAGACAGAGAGAGAGAGAGAGAGAGAGAGAGAGAGAGAGAGAGAGAGAGAGAGAGAGAGAGAGAGAGAGAGAGAGAGAGACTGATGGGTATTTCCTTACTTAATACAATAAAATATGCAGCTATCTGAGCTGCAGTACGGATGGGCTTTGTTTCAGATAACTGAAAAAGATAACAAGTGTAAATATTTGAATCAATTTATGGATGATACCTCTGCGAGGGACGAAAATGTTTTCCTTTCCAATTGCACCGATCTTAATCCTCCCACAAAGAGGTTGGAAGGAGAGAGAAGCAAATCAGGCGAACAAGAAATACTCACATCTTGAACCAAACGTTCCATGAAAGGTCCAGCTGGTCCAGGCCTACTGAGGATTGCCCTGAGGATACATCATCAACATCACCACATGGAATGAAAAATCATGAGTATGTACGTTTATCAAGTGTGTGTGTGTGTTTGATAATCAGAATTGTATTCGAAAAGTGTAAGTAAATAGCAAGTGAAACCGGTCCCAATCATGCAAGCGAAACAAAAAATGCACGATTTGGTAATGAAATCTGACTGATTATCAGCAATTAATTGACCTTACCTAAGGATAGATCTTAGCGGCATGCGAAAGCAATTCTTTTAGCCACAATCCTCTTGTGTTTTCTTCCTTCTTTTTTCGATTATTTCGATAAAAATTTACTCTCTCTCTCTATTTTATTTTTTCTCCTCCTTCTTTATAGTCTTCAAATGTGTATCACCAGTGATAAAAACAACCAAAAGCTTTCCCACAAACAAATCGATAAACTCTAAATGTATATAAGTATACTATCAATTCAACAGGAAGCGGTAAAATATGATTGATGTCAATTCCGTTCACCAATTACAATCACACCAATCTGCATATGGAAGCTCTTGTTTGTAAACAATCGGCGACAGACTCGGTGGAAAACGATATTTGAACATGTACCGCTTAACATCGAAGCATGATATGTATCATTCGAATAGCCCTTGAAACTCTACACAAGATACCGATTACTCATATATTGAGAAAAATTTTCCAAATCATTTTACTATACAAAAATTCCAACCAAAAAAATGGAACCACATGCACTTGATCAGAACGTAAACATTGTCACTGGGTTTTACTTCCTTCCCCCTTTTTCCACCCACCTAGAGGGCGAAAATGACGCAATATATTAGCCTGCTGCTATCTAGTGAGTATCTTTATATGAGCAAATAAACTCCCCCCAAAAAGGGGTGGTAAAGGGGAGATGAGAAGGGGATGAAAGAAGAATGATTGTCATTTTCTATTCTCTCAACTTTTTCTTTTCCCCCTCACTTCAACCACTTTGCCTCAGAATTCTGATTCACTTGATATATACACATGATTTTATCTCACTCACTCTCTCATGATGATTCTTGCACTCCGAGAATTGTAAAAGGATATGAATCATCATTGCTAAACGATTAAGCGATTCTATTTTTCCTTTTACAATTTCAATTTCCCAAATCAACAGCAGAGAAGAGAGTGCGATGATTATTCTGATGATCATCATTTGGATGAGAGAGAGAGGTGAGCGATTGCAATTTTGGCAGTTCGATTGCAATATATAGAATGATGAAGATGTAGGCAATTGGAAAAAATCATTTCGAATACGTTCTTTTCGTATACACACACATCCTTTCACTTGCTGTTGGCTTAGCTAAAAACGATGATGATGAAGACTGAAAATGCATTCTCTTGCCCCCGGAAGTTAGCTTCACTCAATCCCATCGAGCGACCCTCTCTCTCTCTCTCTCTCTCTCTCTCTCTCTCTCTCTCTCTCTCTCTCTCTCTTGCTCTTTCTTTTTCTCTTTCTCCGGTTATTTGTTGATGTTAACAACCTAACCTGAACCTTTTTCTGCCGCCACCCCCAACATTCGGTTGCAGAGGGCGTCCGAAAGAGAGAGAGAGAAACCGAAAAAAGGGGGAGGTTGAAGAGAGAGAGAGAGATGAGAGAGTTGGGGGAGAGAGAGAAGCAGATGGAAAAAGAAGGAGGAGAGGAAAACGGGGACATGAGATGAGAGACTGAATGAGAAAGATAGATTCTCTCTCTCTCATCTAGCATTAAACATACACACACATACAAAAGTAGTGAGAGAGAGAGACCGAATAAGATATTGTCATAATATCGAATTCAGAATTTTTTGGATGATGACGAGGTTGATTTTGTAAATAGTCGAATATCCCAAAACGATGTATGTATATTCTAGTGAAGGAAGAGAAAGATGATCAACATCATGCAATCAACTATCATCATCATCATCATCAACCATGGTGAATACATACCTTGAACGCAATGTGTATACATATTATATTTTCTTCTGAGAAGAGTGTATTATGTATTATATATCAATTTTTATAGCCATCAACCTTGTTCCCAACATATACACATTCTTTGGTGATGAAATAAATCTATCTCCGGTGTAACATCTCTCTCTCTCTCTTTTTGCCTCTTCCTCTCTCTCTCTTCACTTATTTTATTTCTATCAATCTCGTCAGTCAATTGGATCTCATCATAGTGATTGTGATATCGACATTGTATATTAATTGTAATAATAATATTTCGACGTCGAACTGTGTCTATGTGTGTGTCTTTCTCTCTCTCTCTTTCTCGTTTTTTTGCAATCTAATTAATGATCTGAGGCAGTATAATCAATAAATTCTTCTCTCTATCGACTTGTTCTCAGTTCTCGATACCTAAGTGTGTGTTCTAATCAATTTATCTTTCGAAGAAAAAGAAGCATATCATCATCTTGTCTTCCATCTCATCTTCGATATCATCATCGTTTTTTTTTCTTCAATTGATCTTATCGATATATCAGCGAAAGCCACTTGAATAAGTCTAAATACATCCATCCATCCATCCTTTCATCGCACACATATACACAGCTCGCGACAGCATCCTCATCCTTCTCGAATATCATCATCGTCATATACTTGTCGATCTTTGGATGCTATTGCATCACACATACTTAACTACACATGCTGCTGATTGTCCTTGAAATATAAATCAAGAGACGGCGAAGAATAAGGAAAAAAGGGTAATCCATAAATATCTATCTATATATATATATACATATATCAATCACGAATGTCCTATGTTAATTTTTATGCTCATCATCAAAGCCATCCACACCAAAGAAGAGCATCAATAGTAACCACAGTGTCCACATCTTCATCAACACCCTCAACACCCACCTCATTTACCCGGCCATCATCCAGCGTGTCAACCGAATCGGTTCTCGGCTGGTACCAGAGTAGTGGTATCCACTCTCTGGACGATCTACATGATCGAAATTATGATCTAGTCGAATGGGTACGCAGTAAGCCATTATCAATATTGCAATTAGATCCCGCCGATCGAGCTGTTCTCAAGATTGCAGGTACGTTGAACACTCTCTTATATATACCTACACATTCGTTTATCAGCAAATATTATTGCCATTTTTTATATATATTTTTATTGACATCGTTAATCATCGTGAATCATCGTGAATCGACCAAACACAAATTTGTGCATGTGGACTTGCGAGAGAGAAAAAAAATTGATTTCAAGCATAAAAAAGTAAACGAAAATTTAGAGTAATGAAAAGAATGAGCAGAAAAAAAAGTAGAACCAAAAAAAAAATTACGATTCCTCATCATGTACGTAAGGTTTGAATTTGCAATATATGTTGCCGATTCAAACATGATCATCTTTCTCTTCTTCTTCTAGCCACGTTTTGTAAACGTTTGTCCAGTAATGCACACTCATCGTTAATCCATTGATTTATATATATATACACATATATAAGTATAAATGAAATTGCTTCACATGCTTATGGTTGCATACTGAAAAAATTCTGCCAATAATCATGAGCCTCATCATGCATGTATATGAAACAATTTTTTCTCTCTTACGAACTGGAAACTTCTTCATCTTCTTCTTCATGTCCTTCTTCTTCTTGGCTGTTGTCACCATCATTTTCGGTCTTCATTATCATTCTCTCTCTCTCTCGGGACATTGGCCAGAAAATTTTTTATCACTCTTCCATCTTACTTCAAAATTTCAAAAAAGGTTCCCCGGAAATCAGGCCACCAAATTGTAATAATAACGATGATCACGACTTAACCCATTGACAACTCTTTATCTCTCTCTCCTCAATACAATCGCTTCTTTTTTTCAAAAGTACAGTAGCAGCAGCCTGTTACAATTTGTTGGTGTGCGTGTGTATGTGTGCATATGTCTTGCCTTCCATTTTGCTAACATTCGGATATTTGAGTCTGTTGATGGTAACATTATTTGAATACGATCGTCCCATTCTTCACACCAACAGATAATCATCAATCCACGATCTGTCTCACTCCATACACCATGTACTTACCATGAAACTGGATTCCATATCACATGTTGAACTGGTTTAATATAAGCCTAATGGCAACCAGTAGATGGCAGATAGTAGAATAACAGACAGAATAATGGGAATACTTGGGAAACAGTTCATCTGGAATACTCTCAGAATTCTGGAGAGAGAGGTATACTGAAAGAGATCATGAACATGTAGATGAGGTAGCACATGTTGCATCACCGGTTGCAACTTTCTGAGTTCGATGACAGAGAGCAAATTTCTCTCTCTCTCTCTCTCTCTCTCTCTCTCTCTCTCTCTCTCTCTCTCTCTCCTGTAATTTCTAAGCCTCAATTGTTGCAATTTTTTTCTTCTTTTTTTCGCAATTTTCAATGTCAATTTCATGGAATTAGATTTCAATCTCTTTTCCGTGAACATTTCAGATTGGATTGCAAAATTATCAACAGAGCTGTAGAAAGGTGAACAATCGAAGGGATCATCGTTTCATAAATTGGATTGAATCAAAACAGTGGAATGAGAGTGGCAGAATTGAGGATTCTTAAAATTGTCCAGAACTATTTAGAAATTCGAGAAAAAGTATCTGATCAAATTGCTACCTTCCAAACAATCATCAACTTGATCTATAGTTGAAATTTTCATTCAAAGTCTGAAAGCAAAAAAGTGAACATCGTTTATAAGAGTTAAAATTGATAAGAGCCGATTCACAACATCTCTGAACCAATCGAGAAGTTCTTCGATGTCATTGATGAGGTCTTTTTATCGATTCTTAGATAATTCAATGCACACATCTTTTAGTTCACCATTAGAATTTGACTCCCTATCGATCGATTTCAAAACAATCACGAATCTGTTTCATGAAAAAGTGTTCAGCAATCAAGGTGTTAGCAGGTGATGAACTAAATTGAATCTTCATCATGTCCAGATGGAAAGATGATGAAGAGAAGGGCAAAATTCCCAATTGACTCATCATATGATCAGTAATACCTTTACGTGTGTCAGCAGCGAGTGCGTCATTCACACATAATTGTTATTCAATAGTTTGATCAGAAAAATTCCAAAACTAATTGAAATTCTCACCCATAAGGTGCACAATTAATATTTCTTTTCCACTGGAAAAAATGGTATCATTTCTTTTGGCGCGCTTCTATTAAGATTTCAATTTGAATAGAGAAAAATCACGAGTACAAGTGTTATTCTTGTGTTATTCTTTTCTCATATACTTAATTGAATCATCTTCATGTGTGTGCACACACACTATGAAGAGGAACGTCTGGTGAAAAGGAAGAGCGATTAATTCCGGAATCACGAGTATTCATTGTTAATCAATTTTTTCAGACAATAAATTAATACTCACACACACAAACACACACCTAAAATATACAGCTCAAGGGTACTTGAACACACACACACACACATATGTTAGTCTTCGATCACCATTATCATCATCTTCCCGCTCATCACCGCCACCCACCACCCAACCCCCTTCTCACCCAATAATATATCCTTGAAATATTTTTTTTCCTCTCTCTCTTCCTGCATCCATGATCCAGATGAGTAAGAGTGAATGCAATTCTCATCACAGTTTTATCCTCTCTTCCCTAGGGACATGATCAGAATTTTTCGACCGAGAAAAAAAAGTTTCAATTAATCTGTATCATCCTCATTTAAATATATTCAAAATCGATAGCCAATCAAACATCGTTCTTGATTAGTGTATTGATTTGGCGCCATCTATAAGGGCAAATAGTTTTGATAGTTTTTGTTGAACAAAACTCATTTCAAAGTGAAAGTGAGAAGAGAGAGCAATAGTCAAGTGTATGTATGTATTTGACATGCATCGCGATTAATTGCCTTGATTATATCTTTTCATCATCATCATTTGTACAATCTGTTGATTTCTCTCTCTTTTACACACTCTGATTGCTCTCTCTCTCTCACTCTCTGTTCAGTGATGATGAAACCGCCCCATCATTTATCATCATATATATATACACACACACACATGGATTATATACACATAGAGAACTACTGTTAATGTGACTACATATTATATTTCAAAGTTGAACATTTATTTATCATTACCCAAAAAGTTCTTTTTTTCACTCTCTCTCTTCCTAACTCAGTTATCAACTCTCTTCCACCAATGTAAATGTGATGATTGTGAGTGTGGACATTATTACCTGAACACCTCTTTTTTTCGCGCTCCCGTGTTCAAGACTCTCTCTCTCTCTCTCTTCCTCTCTCTTTTTCTCTCTCTCTTTCTCTTTTCCTTTCGCCTTGTGTGTGTGTATGTGTGTTGCCATTCTCCTTAATCACTTACCACACAAAACTTACTTACTTCCCAATCAACTTTCTCCTTGTCTTACTGTATTAATCACAACATCCTTCTATCTAGCATCTTCTTACCATCTTTTTGTATCTCTTTCCATCTCTCTTTCTCCATCTCTACACCTTTAGCGCGTTATCATTTTGTCTCTCTCTTCCATCTCTCTCTCTCTATGCGCTCATCTTATACATACACACACACACGCAGTGTTTCGATTTTTGTAAAATCATAAGTGATTAATTATTATTACACGAGAGTGGTGTATGTATGTATGTATGTATTGGAAAAAAATAGGAAAGAAGAATAAGAAGAGAAAAATTTGCCGTATCATCGTTCAACAATCACTTTTTGATCGTTTCTAGTTTCTAGTGTTTCTTACTACGTTCACATCCCTCTCTCTTGTCCGCATCTCTTGTGTGTGATTTGACTGTTTTTGTATGTGTGTGTATAATATACATCAACATACACACCTTACTTGTGATACACATTACATACACACATTGCAACATAAAGAAAATATATTTGCAGAGGAGAGGAGAAAATATTCAGGTTTTTAAGTCAAGTGATTATCATCTTCGATTGGTTGACATTGTTGATTTTCGGCCATCTGTTATTGGTGACTAATTTTTTTTCCGTCCATCACATCTATCATCTTTCGAGGCTTATATAGTTGTGATCACCATCATCATCAACATCATTATTCTCGAAAGATTTAGTCAACTCACATCGACAGCAATCAGTACCAAGACAAGACGAAAAGGACGACAACGATTAAGAAGAGGAAGGAAAAAGTAGTCGAAGAAGAAGAAGAAGAGGAAGATAATTTCTGTCTCTTCCTTACTCGAGTGTTTAAGACTGATCACAAGACAACTAAGAAGAAGAAGAAGAAGACGAATAATAAGATGAATAAGACGTGAGAAAAGAAGAAGAGAAAGTTTGATAAAGTTTGACAATCTTTTTTTATTCTCTTCGTTCAGTTAATTTGAGTGTGTGTGTGTAAGAGATAGACAAGAGACACACTTTTTTTTGGATTGTGACAATTCTTTTTTTTCTCAATACATCTACTACTACTAATTGATAAGTTTTGACCTGTGTGTGTGAGTGAGTGCCATTATCATCATTATAATTGATTGTTAATTGATAAATCATCGCCATCATGTATAGCTCTTGGTCTGGTCCACAATTGATTGTTAAAGAATCATGTGATTCGGAACAGTCTCAATATTCCGATTCTGTGTTTATCACTTTAGATGAGCGAGATGGTATACAAAAGAAAACATTCACCAAATGGATCAATCGACATCTTGTTAAACATCAAGGCGGTCGTCGTGTGGTTGATCTGTATGAAGATCTACGTGATGGAGAAAATTTGATCTCATTATTGGAAGTACTTGCACAAGAGATTATACCTCGTGAACGTGGACGTATGCGTGTTCATATGCTCCAAAATGTTCAAAATGCTCTGGATTATCTTAAATCAAGACGAATCAAGCTAGTGAATATAAGGCCAGATGATATAGTGGATTCTAATCAAAAATTAACTCTAGGACTAATATGGACCATTATTCTACATTATCAGGTCAGTGACCGGTTGTTTTCATTTTTTCTTTTATTCATTATCGCCCATTATTTTATATCACCATTCTTTTATCACGAAATATTTGAGAAATAAGAGAGAATTTGTGTAATTCTATTCTACTTGGTGGTGGTTAGAAAAAAATTTCCATACTTTTTCGCTTCCCGAAAGTGAACAGCATCCACATGAAATATACATATATTCTTCTTCATACCATTTTGACACTCTCTCACTCGAAACTTTTTTTCTTGATGAAAGTGTGTGGAAAAATGGTCCGAAAAGTAGAAATTTGCTTCCTTTACCGCATTGATGGCAATTTTGGCTTTTACATATCATCTTCTCATATTTCAAGCCAGAAAGAAAAGGAGAGGTGTTTCACAAAATAGAAAGAGAGCGAAAAAAAGCCAATAAGTGAGGAAAAAAATTTGCATACATTTTCATATTCATATTCATTTCTCTCTCTCTTCTCACTTATCGACTTACTAAGAGAGAGAAACCCGAAAAGTGAAAATACTTGAGGTCCATGAGAGGGACACGTGAAGAAAGAGAGAGAGAGAGAGAGAGCAGATGGGGCAAACATACAACTGTCAATTTTGGTTGCTTTTCCAAATTGAGCATACCACAGAGAAAACCCATGTCGAAGAGAGAGGCCAGTGTTAACCAGTGTCCGAAAGTTAAACCATTTTGTGAGAGCTTATCATGCAGAACATGGTTCTAAGGTCACCGGTAATCTAGCATCTGGAGTTTGAAATACAGTGAAGATTGTTTGTGTGCTTACAGCTGAGTTGACAAAAATTTTGAGACTGATTTTCATGGAAAATAGATTCGAACACAAAGCGGGTTACTGATTGGATTTATCTTCAATTGATTGGAAAAAAAGAGTAAAATTTATTCATGTCAATCACCCACAAGTTCAATAGGATGCATATATATTTAGACCATGATTCCGACCATTTTGGTATGTTTTGTAAGAATTGCGTTCATTCGGTGTTCACCTCAATTAATATTTGTGAGCTTGTTGATTGTAATCTAAATGAACTGATTAGCCGCTCTAATAGTTGAGATTTCGACTGGTATTCCATCCGATATGATGATCTTCATCATCATAACATTCAGTTATCAGTTACCTGATAAAATCAAGTGTCGTATCATATTACTCACAGATATGAGAGATTTATGCAAAAAAGAGAGCAAAACACAAGTCACTTTGTGTTCTGATTGTTGTTGATACACCTGGAAATGTATTCTCGTCTGATCTTAATTATTTGCATTCTTGACAATCTTCAGTTGACTGAGTCCACTTCCTTTCAGTCTCATTCCTTTCTCTCTCTCTCTCTCTCTCTCTCTCTCTCTCTCTCTCTCTCTCTCTCTCTTTCTCTCTGTCTGTCTGCTACCTTCGGCGATTCATATTCCAAAAATATCCAATTCATGAAAAGAGTGTGAGAGAAATTGAAAACCTGATCAATGGGGACAGAATATTATCGACAGGATATTCTCTCTTTCTCTCTCATTCATTGTTATCATGGTATGACTTGAAATCATTCATCATCCACCCTCAACCCGCTCATTCACATCTTTCAACATACTCTTTCATGTTTTCTCTCTCTCTCTTCATCAATCGTTATTCATCATCAAAGTACTGTTTCTCGTTTTGACCTTCCATTTCGAATATCTTCTCTTTCTCTCTCACACACACACTATTTCCTTGAATGGTCAAACCGATAGTTGAATAATTCTTTTTCTCTCTCTCTCTCTCTCTATCCACACACACATTCTCGAGCCAAGGAATGGTAGGAAGCTAGCACTCACAAGCGGTTCTATCGAAAGAGAGAGAGAGAGAGAGAGAGAGAGAGAGAGAGAGAGAGAGAGAGAGAGAGAGAGAGAGAGAGATGATTATGCCAGCCCACTGGTAACCAAAACTCCATCAGCCCTCCTCCTCCTCCTCTCCCACCAGGCTTTTCCTGAATACCTCTCTCTTGGCGTCCCCCATGTTTTTCGCCCATTTCGTCTTACCTGCCGAACAGGAATGTTCTTGGAAATAGAGAGAGAGAGAATACAACAGTATTCGGGAGAAAGCTGTTCTCTCTGTCATGGAGAGAGAGAGTATTGAAGTGATGCGGAGAGAGAGAGAAGAGAGAGAGAAAAGTGCGTGCAGCAAAAGAGAGAGATTCCAAAGTTAGTTAGTTTGAATGTTGTGTTTATGGTGGGCGGCCAGGTGAATGAGTGTATGTATGTGTGTGTGGATAGATAGATAGATGGATGAAGAAAGAGAGAGGGCAAAGAAAAGGCCAAAACAGAGGCGATCTCTCTCTTAAAGCCCATACTACGAAGGATGACATTTGATTATTATTATTTTTTTTAACTTGTTTACAAAGTATATTTGTGAAAAATTTTTCTCTCACTCACACTTCCTCTTGAGTGTCTTTGATCTTTGTCAATATCATATCACATATCTAATGTTGCCTTCTAATCAATGTTATATCTAATTTGTGTGTGTGCGTTGTATACATGTATTAATATTTAAATTTAAATTTATACCACCTAACCTGAAGTGAAGCCCACCATTTCTTCTAATAGTATTCAATAGCTTATTGATGTGATCCAAGCCTTACTCTCTCTCTCTCTTTCTATCCTCTCCTCCTTACACAATCCAAATAAGGTATCATATTATCAGTGAAAGTTTGTGGATGTGTTTTAGCATCACAATAACAACATTCTTTGAGTGACTTTAACCTTTCGTTTCAAGTTAACCAATATATCCATACACACACACACACACACACACACATACCACATTCTCTCTCATTCTATCCAAAACAACAACAACCAACAACAGTAAATACACACAAAAATTTTTTCGATTCTCCTAATCAACTGTCTTCCTTCCTTGACAACCTTTCCTCGGCCTCCCTTCCACCTCCACGTTTTATCTATGTGAAGAAGAAGTCCTTCTTTACCTTTTTTTCTGTTTCCTTCTACATCATCATCACTCTCTCTCTCTCCCTTGTCTCTCTCTCTCTCTCTCACCCGGTGCTCATCACATCTCTCAATCGAATTAATTATTATTATATATGAAAAGTTGAGTGAGTAAATGTGTGTATGTACATGTGTATGTGTGTACTGTATGTGTGTGTGTATACATGAGAAAATTGCTCTATCATCATCAGTTCTAACAATCACTCTCTCTTTCTACTCTACTCTGTATTCGATTGATCATTTACGGAATCACTTTTGTCCAAGTTGAAAAATTTTGACTCTCTCTCTCATCCTATTTTTTTTCTTTCGCTCTCTCTCTCACTCTTTTCTATTTTTCTTCTTCTTCTATCCTGTGATACATCAAGGCTCACAGCCTCACATTACCTGCCATCCTCAATATTGACTTGTTACTTTTTTACCTCTCTCTCTCTATTGCTTTGCTATTACCACTACTTGTTGTTGATTGTATATTGATGTGTGTATGTGTGTGTGTGTTGTATGACTATTCGATTTGTTATTGAGTGATCGTAAATCACATCGTTCAGTGACTGCAAGTGTGTGCTTCATCTTTCTTATATATTGCATTGCATATATTTTTGCTAATAGTGATTCATTACATACACATACTTGAATAAACTCTCTCTCTACACACACATACCTTTCTCAAGCCGGCATTTCATTTTGCCAATCAATATCGCTCGCTCTGTTCGAGTTTGTTTTTTGATTTTTGTGAGTGTTGTATAGTTTTGTTGTTCAACCAGTAACCATCATGTATAGTTTTGTGAAAGGCCCGCGTTTATTTGTGAAAGGATCTCGTAATTCAGATGATTATGATAATATGGCCGATGTCAATGATCGACGTATGGCCACAACGGAAGATGTTGCCGGTTCTCGTATGTCAGTAGATTATCAGACCAAAACTCATCAAGCATCAGCTTCACAAGAATCTCGTGAAATGTTCCGTACAGCCCATAATCGTAGTGGTCTGAAAACAGTTCAAACGCAACGAGTGGTTCGTAAGACAACCACCGTGACCAGAAATGAGCGAAAAGAGCCGGTAAGTGATGGAAATACAAGTCTAAAATCTCCATCATTTTCTTCTCTCTTCTCTTCTCTTGTCCTGTCATCTCATTTAATTTTGCTTCAACATCTTTCTTCCTCTCTTTCTCTCCATCTTCGTGCCTCTCAAATGTCTTCCTCATCAATCTCACAGTCTTTAGCCTTCATCATCATTATTGTCTCTTTCTATCTTTCCCTTTTTGAGCTCGTTTTCATAAACATCGATCTCATGTATGCAAAATGTTGATTAGTGTGAACAAACATACACATACACATACTTCACATTTCACCTCAATCTTAGTTCTTGCTGTTTAATGTTTGCTTTCTATCTCTCTTGCTCTTGCTCTTATCGCTTTTTCCTCTTTTTTTTCTCTAATTCTTATTCGTATGCTTCAACTCGATTCACACCAATAGTTCAGAATTTCAAAGTTCCAAATTTGCCGCCACATTGCTAGCGCCGTGAGAAGAAAAAAGTTGAGCAATAGTGTTGATAAAAAAGAAGAGATCAGTACACATAGAGTGTAGAAAGAGTAAAAAGAGTTAGAAGAGTCAAGATATAAAGTAGAGTCTCATAAAATATCATTAAGAATAATGAAATTGTAAGTTTTACGTAGGTTTTCCTACCATATGTTTCCAATCATAGACATCTCGTTATTATTGACAAGATATGAGGATAGAAAATCAGTGGGCTTATTCTTTCCCAAGATAGGAATTTTATTTTGCCCAAAATTTTTTCATGTCCATAAATGAGAATCTAGTTTTCATCTTTTCTCTCTCTCTCTCTATCTCTTCCCGGGTTATTTTAATGTGTGTGAGTGTGTGTTGTTGTGTCTTTTTGAGCGGGATTGAAGATATTGTGACCTTGTATATACGCCAACGATAAAATTGGCGCGCTTTAGAGAGATCTTCAATCTTCCACTTTCTCTCTCTCTCTCTCTCTCTCTCTCTCTCTCTCTCTCTCTCTCTCTCTCCATCTTTTCAAAGCGTTTGTTGATGCTGAAAGAAATGCATTCACCAAAACCAATCTATTTTAGGTAATATTGATGGTACCTTGATGGTGATGCATACTTTGAACGTGTACAAATTCGCTAAGGGTGGGAGTATGAATTAGTAAGATGATGAAGATGTGTGTGTAGAGGAGAAGAAGAATATGATGAAGAGAAAAAGGAAGGCCAACATTGCCATCGGATAGAACACCACATACATCCACTCAATTTTCTCTCTTATTCTCTCAATTATCCGTGTTGTGTATCCTCTGATATACCATACACACACTCGCATATAATAATGATACATGAACCTTCACTTGATAACAATTGAAATTCATTATCTGATTTTTTAATATTTTCTCTCTCCCTCTCTTCCGATTAATTCAACGGTACTGATAATGAACAGATTTCCGACATCATACAGCATGATGAAAGTGTCACATTCAAGGAAGCCTTATTGAAATGGGCACAAAAAACAACCGAAGGATACCCTGGCGTAAAGGTTACCGATTTTACCAACTCTTGGAAGGATGGACTTGCTTTCAATGCCATATTACATAGGAACAGGTAAGCTTTGTCGGGGAACACTTTTTTTGTATGTGTTTGTCTCGTGATTATTATTATTATTATTGTCCCTTCACTTCTACTATTTCCCGTGTCATTCGCCTGATAGTTTTTTTTGTAGGCTATATGACTTACACCTCTACTGATTACTCATCCATTTATTTTTTCATTCTTTTGGGACCCTTACACATGAGAAATACAAAGAAAAATATGAATTTATGAGACAGGAGCATATTATTTTTCACCAAAATTCAAAAACATATGATGCCAAAAGCATAAAAATATGGGATTCCCAGGTGGTTTGAATTTGCACATTTCATTTGATTTATCTAATTTTGTCAATGATCACCGATTACACATCATTTCTATGGTATTGGAAAACAATTTAAACTGAAGATTACAGTTCTTTCCCACAAATTCTCTAGCTTTCAGGGAATCCAAACAAGAATGTTAGCATTATAGATTTGTTTCTACTCAATACCTTTTTTTCGATGGCTACAGCTTATCTGTGCAAAGCCTCTACACAATCATGATACATTGAGACAGGAACACAAATTCAGATCAGTTCTCTTCGATAATAGTTCTTTATACCGATCTACCATCATTGATGTCTGAGTTGGATTCATTTTTTATCAATAATCCCTCTTTATCTACACTTTTCGGACAATTGATACTTCTAGCTTGCCCAATTTAATTATGGTTTAACATATTCAAGATTGAAAAAGACCAGCCACTAGTAGCCAGTGAATACATGCATTGATGCTCATTTAGTTGAGTAAAAAATTGGCCCGTTAATGACCGGCAAGTTTGGGGTTGGATTTTTTCTCTTCTCCTATCTACAGTATTATACAGTCAGTTTTACCATTTAATGTATCCTCTCATACTTGTTCTCTCTCTCTCCATCTTTATCACTATTTTCCTACAGTAGATACGAGAGGGGTTAGTTAACTTGTTTTCTCGTCTGACCGGGATGATGTTTCAAGCGGATGAAAAGTTGGATTATTTCAAAGAAGAAGAAGAAGATGAAATTGAAGATCGAAAGGAAGATATAAGAGAGTGAGGTTGAGGTTAAGATGGAGATGAAGATGAAGATGGAGAGAGAGAGAGCGATAGAAAGGGGCGAATTTGTGAGAGCAAATCAAATAGAGGTGAAGAAAAATTTGATGATATATAAAAAGAGGGAAGAGAAGAAGAAGATCAGGAAAAGTATTGAGCTTTTCAAGATGTATTATGACCAGACAAACTAAGTAGATAGGAAAGAGAGAGGGAGCATTTTGAAAAGATGAGAGGAAAAATCAAGTGGTCAGCTGGAGAGAGGAGATACAATGAGGAAAGAAAGAAAGAAAGAAAAATTGTTCCCCTGATCTCAGATTGCCTAGGTTGAATACCGCAATATTCATTTCATGTTGTGTTTCATTCAAAGCCCCTTGAACTATCATACACACATACACATCCAAACTTGTTCTCTCAACCAATTGCTGTCTACCTTTTTTATTCTTTATTCATTTGATCTGAACTGATTGACGGGCTTAAAGGGGTCGAGCTTCCTTTACCCAAACTCATTTGATCTCTTATGATGTAGATCCTCTTATTCTCTATTCAAGCATGTAGGGTTCGTATATATATAAATGTATATTCTTGATTTCAGCAATCAATTGGTTTTACTTAAGATCAAGGGTTCTCTAATTATTCGCCCGATTTTAGGAGAAAAAAAGAAGGAGAGGATAGAGTTTGAGAGAGAGAGAGAGAGAGAGAAGAAAAAGAAAGATTCTTGACTTTCGAAAGAGCTATCCAGACGGATTTTAAAATAAATTTCAGGGCAAATGGCACATAATTAAATGGAAACACCTGTACTATTCGATTGTTTTAATATAAATGATTGCTTTCAACGTTGAAACAAAAGTATTATCAGATTAAGAACACACTCGAGTTTTGAATACAAGGCAGATCATCATCATGATAAAGATTTGGGTTTCATGGCCACTCTTATTATTATTATTCTTCTTCTCCATCTTACTCGTTTCCATCAAGAAAGTCTAACATTTTTCCACACTTTGTTACAAAATTTCTCTTTTAAGTTAAGAATATTGAGCAATTGAGATGAAAGAAAAAATGTTCCAAAATGATGATGTCTTCTCATTTTTCGCTACCTTTCCTGTGTTGTAGAAAGCATCTCAACTATCTTATCTGAACACCATTTACGGCTGAACCAGATTATTGAGAATCTCATCTCTTTCCTCTCTTCTCACCAAATAATTCCAACACCTTGAAGGCATTTAGAGTCAGTAGTAGTAGTAGTGGTTGTAGTAGATGATGATCAAGAGAAAATGATTTTTAAGGGGCTCGCAAGTGTGCGTATACA
>QZCP01000276.1:0-41406 GCA_003956705.1 Brevipalpus yothersi | reverse complement strand
TTTAAGCATCAATATGTTGCACATTTGCCATTTTTGTTTCTTTCTCGCAATTTCATGAAGATGATGGTTCATTGAACCACGTTCTTGTAAAGATCAATATCAGTTATTCAATGTCGAACATGAAGAAGTAGAATGACAACAACGAAAGGTGATCAAATTACTCATCTCAAACTAATTTAGAAGAGGTCATTAACCCCACAAATCACAACGATGAGAGAAAGGATGCAAATACACTTGAAATGAAATGAAATCCTCTTCAAGTGGCTGCCATGTGAGTAGTTGTTATGATTCATCAGTCTTTCGAAAGTTTCATTCTGATGAGCCAATATTTTTTTTCCCAATGAAGCACCTCATGCGCCATATGAGCCTGATAATTAGGCCTTGATTGTTATGATTCTGAAGAGAAGAAGAGGGAGAAGGATTGATTCCATCCCGTTATGATTGGTGACTAATCAATGATTGGTGATCATTGATTGGAGTGATTTGATGAAGTGCACATCGAATTGATTGGTACAATTTTGTCTGAGAGACTGTCTACATTGAGCAAAAAGTTTTGTGTCTATTGCATGATCAAGTTTCGATTGATTTATAATTGCCCCAACATTGTTTCCAACTCTTTTTCGAACAAGTTTCAATTTTGTATTTGACGAATACCATCATGCCGGTGGACGAAAGGATGGCCCAAAATTCGGATGATTATCCATCAACCAGTTGTCAACAAAATTCTACACGCGTAGTGTTCGGTTCTGGTGCAAAATTAAGTTTGAGTGATCTGAGGGAAGGTGTTCTGGTCAATGAGGAAGAGAATCCTGATCCACCAGCAGAGGAGGACATATGGTCAAGTAAAGACGAGATACTTCAGCTTGTGGAAGATTATGGTGCCAAAGAGGAAAAGGAAGAATATATTGTTGCATTTAAAGATATGATCCCTGGAATGGTGTGTCTTCGAGAGGATGGTGTATGGAAGAGAACACTTCGATCATCTGATGGTACACCGGTTGAATCAAGATGTACAATTCATTTCCATTACAATGCCTATCTGGACGGTAAACCGATACCTTTTGATGCGTCCAGACTTCGAAGAGAGCCCGAAAAAATTCGCATGAATGAAACTCCTCTCATTTTTGGTCTTCATATTGCTCTGATGACCATGAAAGAAGGTGAAAAGGCTGAAATATTGATATCACCACAGTATGGACTCGGTGAGCAAGGACATTTGCCACGGATTCCCGGAAATGCTTACCTCTTGTATGTTGTCGAGATTTTGAATGTGTTTCCGGAGAGCGATGTTCAAGATTATGAGAACTTATCTTTGGAAGAGGTGATGGAAATTCCTTTCGAAAAAATTATGGAAGAAAGTTATCGAGAAAAAACGAGTGGTAATGCTCACTTTAAGCATGGAAAATATAAGGAAGCTCGTCTCAAGTATCATAAAACAATCGAATTTTTGGAAGGATATCTGAAATGTACACCAGAACAGGAGCAACAAAAGAATGAACTACTCGAAAAACTCTACACTAATCTGGCATCCACTTATCTTCGATTACGCAAACCACGATCAGCCATGGTTCCCTGTCGAAAAGCGGTTATATTGAACCCTCAAAATTTGAAAGCTTTATTTCTCTATGGGAGAGCAAAATTTGAAGACAACAACTTGAATGAGGCAAAAAATTACTTCGATAAATGCCTCATGATCAATCCCAATAGTCAAGAGGTACAAAAGGAGCTCATCAAAATTGAGGAAAAGTTCAGAGAAGATGAGGAGACTTCGAAACGATTGTCCAAAAAAATGGGAGAAGCTTACTTACAAATGCTAACAAGTGCATCTCGAGACTAATTTCGTGAACATTGGCTCAAGTGTATATCATTTATTTCGATTTAGAGTGAGAGTTGATAATTATTCCGTTTTTCAAATCATCCCTCAATGATTAAATCTTTTTTGCCAATTTTTGTATCCATCAAGCTCTAAATCTTGAATTGAACCCATTTCTGTTTATACAATTAATTGTGTAAGACAAGATTCCGAGAATAAACTTAAAATTTTGTTACAAGAAGCATCACTCAATAGGCTTACATTGAGTAGGCTACATTTTTATGACTATCAATTGAATCGATTCAATATCGATTCTATTGATACAATTATCCTCATCCAGCCTTTGGAATTGAGTTTCAAAGGATAAGTTTCTCGAACTCATGTTCATCAAATGGAGATGATCTAATCCTTGTTACCTCGCCTTCAGCTGGTGAGTTTCCAGCAAGTTACGAGTTGAAAGCTATTGAACCGAATCTGGAGAATGGGAATTCTTGGTGGAAGATTGGTGGAAAGATTAAAAATTAGATCATTTTCATTGATTCTAAGTGAGATGCTCTTCTTCAAATCAACTTATGAGAGCACCTTATTGTTTAAGATGTGTAAAATAGAAGTGAAAGCTGTGATCCAACGATGTCGTCTCAAATGATGTGAAAAAGAAAAATTTTCTCTGATAACTATCTTCAAAAAGAATAGATGAGTCAAGAATGTTTAGCTCCTCTGAGAAAATTAAGATCAGAGGAAGTGAGCGAAAATACTTTCCGTTCTGGCTGCAAGTACAATAATAACATGATCTGTCGACTTCCTCCAACATTTTGCTTTCCGAGTGTCAGTCATATACGACTGCAAACTAAGTGCCAACAAGGAGCTTCTTGTTGGCACTCACAAAACACATCACTTAGCTCTCTTTTTGGATATTTTATCAAATTGTCAGATCAAGATTATGCCTGTCAATGAGATATTTTTGGTGAATCACAACCATCGGTATGCATGGAAAGATTCGAACAAGGAAAGAAAAAATCTTAACCAAAAGAACAATAGGAGAAAATTTTCTCTTACCCTAGAAAACAATGCTATAATTAATCCACAAAATTAGGTTTGCTTCCTAGTTTTTACTGAAAATGTTTTTTTCATTGGGAGAGAGATCATTCTGGAATACAGATAATGTAGATAATCAAATGCTAATGATAATATTGAGCTACCAATCATCTTCATTGGACACTATCTTGAGCGATTGGTCAATTTTTATTCGAAATAATCTCACATCTCTCAAACTTTTATCATCCTTGAAGATGCCTCTCATTAAATGATCTCATTGCGAGAATCATCCCACAGACCTATCAATTGGTCTTCTTGGTCTAACTTATTTTCTCATATAGTTAGTGGGCTCTCTCTGTATAGATTGATATGAACTTACACCCTCTTTCATCCGAACCAACTCAACTTTTTTCTGTTGAGTAAACAACGTTAAATAACAATCTTGACGATAATTGAATTTGAAATTGAGTTATAAACTTTTTTCACTCACTCACTCTCTTTTTTACTGTCCATCAAAGCAAGTCTATCTATCTGGGAAAGTGTAGGTGGTTTTGTGGAGCTGCTCTGGCCAAGTGGAAGAAAAAAGATGAAAAGATGCTAGTCACATTCAATTTACAATGAAATCAATGATACTTCTCACTTTCTTCATTCTCCTCCGAGGTTACCTGTAATTTTTACACTTTTTGCGACACCATTTCCCATGAATTGGTGGGTAACGTTAAACCGAACATCTCACTTAAACTCACCTCCGCAATTTCACTCACCGCTTGCTCTCTCTCTCTCTCTCTCTCTCTCTCTTCCTCTAATACCACCTTCACCGCCCTCAATGTTAAATTGGCCTTTCAATGGACCCAGGATAGAGCTTGGTCGAATTTAAACACGAGTCTATTCGACTAACAATTCTCTGCGGCTTGCTCTTTCATGGAGGTCTGGGTAGAGAATTTTTTTCTGTACTTTATCTATATAAAATAAACCGTCATAGCTGGATCTTTGAATAAGAGAGTAGCCATGCTTAGACATGAGCTGAATTGTGGATCAATTCGCTAGATTTTTTTTCCTCAAGTATATTAGATGGCTCAGTAGTACATGAAATGTTTGCTCCCACGCAACGTTGAGCTGAGTTTTTGATTCACTGGAATCATTGGGGTGAACACCTTAAAAAACTTGTCCACCAAACGGGACAAGAAATTGTGGATGAGAAAGAGAGGGAAAGATAGATGATTGAATTATCTTTCTGATAAAAATATATTATCATAAGATTTAGCTAGACTTGAAAAAAGCTAAAATTCTCTCGACTCTCTTGACTCCGCTGGGAGTCATTATATCCTGTGAAAAGAAAGAGAAAAAGAGAGGAAATCATTATATTCATCATTCAAAAATCATATTTAAATCATGATTAGCAAATAAATGAGGGAAAAAGTCAACTCACGGCGAGATGGGTGAATTCGTGCAATTTGGAAAGAACATCGATCATCTTATCGAAGCTACCAGAAGGTAGCAGATTTTTGGTCATTTTACAATATTCGATGTTCTCCTTGATTCCACATCCTATTAGTAGAGATATGCAAGCTGCTATTATACAATGTTCCATGTGTTTACCAGACTTAGCAAGAACTTGATTGAGAAGAGAATCTTGCATTGCTTCTGTTAATGGTTTGTTTTGGTGGGAATCAAGCAGCTGATCTGCTTC
This sequence comes from Brevipalpus yothersi, assembly GCA_003956705.1. Lineage (NCBI taxonomy): Eukaryota > Metazoa > Arthropoda > Arachnida > Trombidiformes > Tenuipalpidae > Brevipalpus > Brevipalpus yothersi. The sequence continues at coordinate 36,868 of QZCP01000276.1, read as the reverse complement.
CTTATCCGTTTTATCAGCTTCTGCACATCTTTCTTCGAATATGGAAATTAACCGTTTCACTTTTGACTCACTTTCCATCAATTCTTCTCGTGTGTTTACGCAATATTCTACAAAATTAATTTCTAGACACAGTAGTAAAACTATTAGGTCGAAACGTGAATCAGGAATGGTGAATGGTGGTAATTCGAAAAGACATTCGAGAAGAAGCTGAAATAGTCCAGGGAAGGCTCCGACTTTTGAACAACCAGTGCTTGATTCAGAGGTGAGATTTGTGAAAACATGAAGGATGGACAGAAGAGTTGACAATTGTGATTCTGTTTGAGTCATAAATATGATGGAGTTTTTCAAATATTTGATCAAATCGATGCAACGGTCAATGAACTTTCCATTCTGATAGTCGATCACATAATTTTGGTTCTCGATATTCATGAAAGTTACGTTCTCCACTACTTTAAGAGATCTTTCAATTTGGTGCAGAAGACCAGCATCGATGGTTTCATCCTCCCACACTATCGAATCACGAATCAAGACGTTGCTCTCGTCGATTATTCTGTTGCACAGAAAATCAATGCCCTTGAGCTTTCTCAATTCTTCTTTACACCATTCACCAGCTCTCTTGGAGGTTAGACCCATGAGAGCTTCTAGAGCTAGTTTACCAGCGGTTATTTTGTTTAAGTTCAGGAAACGTCCATGCCCTTTTGTTCTCATTTCATCACAAAGTTTCTGCACTTTTTCTTTATAATTTTTCTCAACACTTTCCTCTGCTTCATCAGATCGAGTTTCCAAAAGCTCAAGCATCAAACTAGAAAAAGAAAAGACAATCATTAGTGACAGTCTGACCATCTTTCATACACATGTATAAATACAAACCTCAGCGCATTTGGGTCAATATCCATTGTCATTCGATCTTGATTATAAACAAACATTAAAGCAGAAGTGCAGAGAGCAAGATTTGGTGTAGAGCATGCATCCATTAGAGCCTTAATTATATTGGGCATATCATCATGAGCCCGAAGATGCATCCGAAATTCAGCTCTTTGACACTGATTTGCCAAGCCGAGAATACTTAAACATCTTGTATTTTCATTGTTGACTCTACTGAGTCCATCCAAGTAAAATTTTATATCACCATCGAACTCTTCTCTCTCTCCAAGTTCTGCACACTGGTGGGCCTTCTTGACTCGCCTTAATCTAACATAATCATCATCACCATGTCCAGATCGCGAATCACTACCACCACTTGTACCATTACGGGCTGCATGAGAGAACAATTAACGAAATGAAATGAAAGACAAACCAAAACAACAGCATCAGTAAACAAGGAAGACATGTCATATCATATCGGAGGATAACTAAAGAGATGCTTTTCACATCAATACTAACCAGATGATGAGGATTGAGCTGAAGAATGTGATGAGGTAGATGAAGAAATTGAATGATCTTTAATTACACCACTTTTGATACCACCACCACCACCACCACTGGTCTGTGATGAGCCACTCATGTCACCTCCAAATTCATCAAATTGTGATCCATCATCGTAACGGAAAAAATTACGAGCATTGATAGAAGATTTTTTGACCTGCGAATTTTGACTATTATTGAAGAATTTCTTCTTCTTAGTCACCGTGGACATTGTTTTGGATCACACACAGATATATATATAAAATTGTAATAAAAATCAAATAATGTTTGATGTTAATTAACAATTTGATAAACTCTTTCTCTCTCTCCTATTCAATTGGCATGCAAAAGGCTTTTTGCTTTTGCAGTTTCAATTTTCATAATAACAACAATGATTAAACCTTATACAGTTACAGATGGCACCAGTAGAGTTTAAAAGCGTAAAATAATGGCGCGATTAGGAAAAAAAAGCAAAAGTTCTACACAGAATATTCGATTTGGTTAGTTCAATTATCATGATGATTGTGATTGATAAATATCCGGGAAAATAGATTTGTCTGATGTTTAAGATTTGAAGTAGTGTTTGCTAGTGTGAGAATATGCATCAAGGGGGGGGGGGAAGGGGCTAAGGGTTTAGTGATTAGTTATGACAACTTTTTTTTATAACGTTCATCCAAAAGATCCAGTTCCCATGATCGGACATTCGGGTAGACTTGAATTTTCAGGGACAATGTCCATGATCAGGTGCGGTTGGCTTTCTCATAGACAAACATCGTGGAATCTGATCATGATATTTTGTAGCTTAGAATAATTCGTCTCAACGTAATCTTGATTATCTTATGAATTATCGGTGATAAAATCATAAAATTCTTCACGATATATATTTTCAGACATACAAAATTTCTTCAATATCGTTCGTCAGCATATCATCCTGTCAATTTTGATTAGTAAAATTGATTATGCGGCCAATCTGTGGACTTTTGAAGGGATTGAAAGAGCTTCTAGAGCTTTTTGAGCCTCTAATCCCTTTGAAAAACCTCATGTTAAACAAGCCTTCATCCAAATATGATCGAAGCTCGAATGGTTGAGAACTTCATTTTCATTCATCAACTATCTTGTTAGATCTAAAATTTGTCAACTCCAGATTGATGAGATACTGCATTATATTTCCCCTGACTATGTTTTCCATTCCCTTTAAGCTCTTGTATGCTCTACTACCAACACATGCCGATTGGGAGTTTTCGTTTGAATTTCACGAAGAGACCTGAAGGTTTCAGTTCAGTGGTATTTTCTTAATCTAAATCGAGGCTTTTCGGGTATGAGACATAAATGAGATCACTTTGAGGGTTCTACTTTCTTCATCTCGTCTGAAATTGATACCATTACGAGCAAGAATCCGAATCATTGTCAAATTGCCATTCACACATGCATCTTAAAGGGAGGTAGTTCCCCAACGAAGACCACCACTTTTGTCGTTTGAATTCGCCCCATGATGAAAAAGACATTCCACCTCTTCAGTATGGTCATGATTAACCACAGGCAACTGTTGCTATGATTCTCAGTGATATGGAATCGTAAATGTGAATTTTGGGAATTGAAGAATCTTCTAAAGTCTCATTCCCTGGCATCAGTGACATTGAATGATAGGGATAACAAAATCATTTTGGATTTCTCTCTTCAATGTTTTATTTGGCATTCTGCTCCCTTGATCTCTTTGAGAGAGGGAAGAAGAGTCTGCATCAGTCGAGTGCATCTAGTTGTATAAATTAGCAAATTCAAATGATATTTTCGATTACACAACAATACCTCAAGGTGATTGTGAAAATTATGATAGGCAATTATCATGTACGGGGTGTCCTTAAAGTTTCTTGGCATGATAATTTCCACCAAGAAGCTGGTATTTTTTTGCCAAGAGATAGCTTAATGCGATGATTTTTGACCACAATATTTCATCAAAAAAGTCCAATTGAATCCACCCTATCACATATTGGACCAGATTTTGGTCATGATAGATCAAAATTCTTAAATAATTGGACTAACTCGGCATATCTGGTCTTGGATAACTGATTGTGAAGTCATCTGTTGGATTTTCTGAATCAATTCAGAGTAAAAAGGGGAAGGTATTCCTAATAACCCATCATGGCATATTGATGTATAGATTTTTGGGCTCTATCAGTGAGAGTGGATTTTTAAATAACATGGCGGGATCAAAATCATTCCTCTTATCTTTCCGGTGGATTCGTTCTTTCCTTGAGTATCGAAACAATGAATAAGAAGAAATTATAGCTCTCTTCTCAGTCAAGGTGTCCATGAAATTTGAATGTCGGAGAGGTTTGAAAAATTCCGATTTCTTTTAATAATGATCTGCCTGATGGTATCTATAACAAATGCATTTTGGTTACTTCACCCCTCAGAACAGATAATCAATACTTTGTTTTGACAACGTTTTGATTATATCAAGTCTGCCAACCACTTTTCATCCAATTTCTCTTGAGATTTGTTGGATTTACAGTCTCGATCACTTTATTTCCCAAAAAGAGCGGATCATTCCACAGAGTCCAACTTTCACTTCCAAGACTGGCCTGAGGCACTCGTTGATCTGCTTTTCTTTTGCTAAAAAGCTCAGATCACTTCCAAAAAAGATCAATTATAATCCAAAATTTCTAAAAAATGGACCTTTTGAGCGAAATTAGGATCAAAATTGTTTTCTATGAATTTTGAGTTCTCAAAAGTGGAAAGATTTGGCATTGTACAGATTAGAAAGCTATTTACAATGTAATTACCTCTGAGCATTGTGCTAACTATTTTCACAACTCAGAGAAGTATCTCTTACAATCTCTGATGTGAAAAAACTTTCTTGATTGATTTTTTGAAATGATTTGAGAAGATTTGGAAATCTTTTGGTTCTTTTTGTAGATGGAAAGAACAAAATTAATCCATTCGAAAGGACAGATTTTGATCTTTGTTTCTCAGCAAGAGGGCTGGCAGTGGAGAATCATTAGTTGTATGAAAATTCTAACTTATCGAGAATACAATGTATGAGCTTGCGAATTTCATCTTAAGGTGAAATTTGTCTGCATCAGATGGATTCCAGACAATACTGAATCATTTTTATGACCGGTATTTCCCATTCAAAAATAATTCTCATTGTCCCATCTACGCTAGAGAGAATTTCTTGCTTTCACTTCAGCTCATTTTAGCAGTAGAGTTCTCATTGTCTTTCATTAACATTAAATGCGCAAAATTCTTAGAGATTGTCAAGCCAGGCCAAGCTTTCTAACTTATTCAATTAAGTCTTGGAAAAAATTTTGTGACTTGATATCCTATAATACTAGTGCAATCGAAATGCGAAAATACCCCACAGGTCCGGTGAAGTAGGATTTCAAGATCTCTCCCTTCTAAATGGTAATGCCAACAGGACCTCCACTAAATATTATCATGAGTCACAATGGGAAAATGGTTCACTGAACACATAACTTACAAGTTGTTAGTCTTGAATTATTTCATTATCATAATCATTTTATTTCCTTTCTCATCCAAATTTTCTGACAGAGAAATGCTGACCAAGCAAGTGTTATAGAGATGATATGCAAGGAAAAGAAGTTCATGAAATATTCGATCGAGAGGGAAGCAGGAGTTGAGAAACTTTGGTGAATAACATTTGCCATACATTCTTCACTTGGCAGATTTCCGGTCATTTTTCTGAACATATTTCGAACCGCATTATCAGAATTGACACCATACTTTTGCTGTATTCCCATTTCAAAAGAATGGTACATGAATCGATTAATACGCTCGATTCGAGTCTTTCCAGCATTCTTGTTGTGTATGAGCATCGAGTGGGAGGACTTTATTGGAGGAGAAATATAAAGCAAGCGATCCCTCATATTGATAAATTCTGGTTCAAATGTACATAGATCGCATTTGAGAAAATAATATTCATACTTGGCTGCATAAAAAATGCATTCACCAGAATCGATGCACCGGCTCAGAAACATTGAAATTTCGTCTGGTGCAACGGTTTTCAGCCAAACTTTCTTTTCAAGATCATTCCAACAAAAAGAGGCACGACCAACGAATAGAGGTTCACTATTCTTCAGGTCCTTCAATCTGTCGATTTTTTCAAACGACTTGAAAGAAGTTCTCTCGGTATTAAGGAAACTGCCAAACAACATCCAAACTGAGAAGATTCCAAAAATTATCAGCCCTGCCGCAAATTTGTTGAAATCAGGAACATTCATTTTTCCAACACAAATAGAGATGAAAAGCCAGATGAAGTTTTGTTCAATCTCTGATTTTCGCCTCCATATCAATGCAAATAAAATGATGATCAAAGCAAAGGCCATGGCAATCAAGAGACCCACTCCAATTCGCCACAGAGCTGCCTCAGGCCTACTATTTTCGATGAAAGATTTTGTTTCAGGAGTCGAAAGGAGAGACCAGTCATGTGTAAGAAAAATAGGACCAGAAGTAATATTCTCTGTACAAGATTTATACTCGATGCAGTTGAAAGTCATCGAAATATCAGCATCTCCTCGGCTTACCATTGCGAATGCTTCCTCCATAGCATCCGAGTTGGTTAATACAATTCGCTTAGGAGCCACAAAAGTCACATTGAGCATCGTGATCAATCCATTGAAAGTTTCACCAATAAAATGAGCGAAGGGTCCACGAAGTTTGCCATTATCATCAATCTCAGTGAAATGAGACCGCATAAAGCAAAAAGCGAACTTTGAAGAGTTCATATTGAGGCTCCTCTTTGCACGTGTCCCTGGAAAGATTCCCAAACCAAATATTCTTATTCTATGTATAATCTGGATAGTCAAGAGGCTTCAGCTTAGTGGGCCTATCGAGAACTATAATTGAACATTCGTTAACTGGAGAAGCATTACCTGTCCTGCTTGAATTTGATTAACTTATCACAAAACAAACCGTCAAGTTGATAAATTCTCAAGTATTGATATTAAATGAATTTAGCATAGTCAGGTTATTTCAGAAGACGCATGGTCTGATGATATCAGGCTTGGTATTGGGAATGGATTTTCAAGTAGCTCAGTTGGATTAGCAAAATTTTCTTAACATTCATTTTAGGAGGTTCATCGAAAGCTTCATTTCGACATGTGTCAGGTGAAGTTTGAAATTTACGATTTTTTGGTTTATGATGAATGACTCATCTATTCTTGATGACCAAAATGGTGAGATTTTGCTCACCCCATTTTTCACATCATATGAATGCGACTCCCTTTTGATCATTTTCGATTATATTGAGTTCAAAAAATGACGTTTTTTTCTAAATTCCCATGAGAATTGTCATATGCCGACAAAAAATAATTATTTATTCATTGGAAAAAAAGAAAGAGATTCTGATTTTTGTCTTCAGCAAGAAGGCTGACAGCGGAGAATCATTAAATGTAATCTTTTCAGTGAACGTGTGAGATTTCTGACTTATGGAAAATAAAATGTTTGAGTTTGGAAATTTCATCTGAGAGTAAAATTTGTCTGCCTCTGGTAGAGTTCTGGACAACATTGATTTGTCTATTTAACAGAAGTTTTTCGTTTAAAAATAGTTTTAATCTTCTCATCTACTATGTTAGAATGATTTTTTTCTGTTCATTGAGGTAGTGTATTTACCTTGCACTAAAAGCTCGCAATTTTTCAGAGACAAATTTTTTGGAACTTTAAACTCATTATTCGATGAGATTGAATCATGGAGTTTAGGGGGATGCATTAAGCGACTTGGCTTCTCCGAATAGTAGGATCGACTTGAAAACAGTAATCCACTGGTCTTGAGGATTAAACAATTTTCTGCCACACTCTAATAAGAACTTTAAATTGAGTGGATTGATCATATGAATGATCAGATTCGGATTATGAGACATTATTATGAGGCAACTCTGCAGAGGAGATTTTGAGCCCTTCTGCTGAACCTGGTTTTTATTAAACCAGTGGTACCTGAAATCATGTTTTGACCAATCTCTTGGAACTCAAAAAGTCATATTGAGCATGATGATAGAACTTTCCATGGTTCCATTCATTGATAGAACACACAGTACAATGAGGCTTCCATTTTTGTCAATGTTGAGGAACTGAGAGAGGATGAAGCAGAAGGCGAATTTCAGAGAATACATGTTGAAATGCTTTTCAGACATTGTTTATTCAACTCGGCTGATCTATGAGATATTCTCAATTTTAGATAATCAACAAGATATTGATAATTTCTATCAATTAGCAGTTTAGCCTTTATAATTAGAGGCTGATATCAGTCCAATCGAGGAGTTTGACGTATTTGATCTTGTATACGAATATCTTGCATTATATTGTAAAGTCCTCTGTTGAATTCCTGAATCAGTTCAGAATAAAGAGGAAGGGATATTCCATCTTAGGCTATAACAGCATATTGATGCATAGAATTATTATGATTTTCAAAAACACTTGGATTCCATTAAGGAGAGTGGATTTTTAGATAACATAGCTGAATCAAAATCATTCCTCTTATCTTTCCAAATGGATCTTCCTTGAATATCAAAGCAATGAATGAGAAGAAATTATAGCTCTTGTCTCGATCAAGGGGCCTATAAAAATTTTGGTGCCGGTCAAGTTTGAAAAAATTCGAATTTCTTTGAAAATGATCTTCCCGATGGTATCTATTACAAATGGATTTTGGTAGCTCCAACCCACAGAGCAGATAATCAACCCTTTGTTTTGACAATGCATTATTTTAAATCTACCGAGCCCTTTTCCTTCGGAATTCTTATGAGATTTGTCATATGTTGACGAAAAGAACAGTATTACTGGTAGGGTAGAATCATTAGCTGTGTGACAATTTTAGCTTATAGAAAATACAATGCAAAAGCTTCGAAGTTTCATCCTGAAGTGAAGTTCGTCCGCTTCTAGTGGATTTCTCGACAATGCTGAATCATTTATTTGGCAGGTATTTTGCATTCAAAAATAATTTTCATTCTCCCATCTATGTTAGAGGAAATTTCTTACTTTCACTGTAGTAGAGTTCTCATTGCCTTTTATCAATATGAAATGCTCAAAATTCTTAAAGACTGTCAAGCTAGGCAAGCTCACCCGATTGGGTTGTAAAAAATATTGCGATTTTGTGACTTGATATCTTGAAAAATCATGATTATATTCTGTTCTGGTTGGTTGATTTTGGAGATGTTCTAGTAGAAACATGTTTCTTCTACAAAAAAATTTACGTTTAGAGATCTGAACTTTATTGCAATCTCACAGGTCAAAAGAACACTCAAATCTGATTTAGCATTCTCTTAATGATTCAAGTGGAGAGTGGTGTGTAGCGATTTTTCGAACCTAGTACATTGTAAATTTTGCTGCTACATTTTTCCATATAAACAAAAGCAGGAATTTCCTGGCCGGTGTGTCTGGGATAATCGAAATGCGGAATTACACCACAGGTCCTGAAAATTAGGGTTTCATGATCTTTTTCTTCTTAATGGTAATACCAACAGAACTTCAGCTGAATATTATTATGAGTCAATCTAACAATGGGAAAAAGGTTCACTGAGTACATAATTTACAAGTTGTTGGTCTTAAATCATCTTTTCCTCCTGGAATGCCTCTTTTTTCGTTTCTTCTGATTTTATTTGTCGAATTTTATCTGTTACTTTCGAAGAATATTCCTCTTTAAACTCGAGAGCAAAGTGAGCAATACCTTTATTTCCATTATTACCTTTTCTTTCCTTAATCATCCAAATTTTTTGACAGAGAAATGCTGACCCAACAAGTGTTATAGAGATGATGTGCAAGGAAAAGAAGTTCATGAAATATTCGATCGAGAGGGGAGCAGGAGTTGAGAAACTTTGGTGAATAACATTTGCCATACATTCTTCACTTGGCAGATTTCCGGTCATTTCTCTGAACACATTTCGAACCGCATTATCAGAATTGACACCATACTTTTGTTGTATTCCCATCTCAAAATTACGATACATGAATTGATCAGCACGCTCAATTCGAGTTTTTCCAGCATTCTTGTTGTGAATGAGCATCGAGTGAGAAGACTTTATTGGAGGAGAAAGATAAAGCAAGCGATCTCTCATATTAATAAATTCTGGCTCAAATGAACATAGATCGCATTTGAGAATATTGTATTCATACTTAGCTGCATAGAAAACGCATTCACCGGAATCGATGCACTGACTGAGATACATTGAAATCTCATCTAGCGCAACAATTTTCATCCAAATTTTCTTGTCAAGATCATTCCAACAAAAAGAGCCGCAACCGACGAGCAGACGTTTACTATTTTTCAGGTCCTTCAATTTGTCAACTCTTTCAAACGCCTTGATCGAAGTTCTCTCCGTATTGAGAAAACTGCCGAACAACATCCAAACTGAGAAGATTCCAAAAATTACTAACCCTGCAGCAAATTTGTTGAAATCAGGAACGTTCATTGGAAGTGAGAAATTTAACTAACATCTCCACTCCATGAAGTTTAGTGTAAGAGTGTTATTTTTCGAATTATCTCTCGGCAATTATACAGAGAGAGAGAGATACATAGAGAGAGAGAGAGAGAGTGAGAGAGAGAAACATATTTGAAGCCATTAAATGTTAAGAAAACATTCATTCAAATAAACATTCAGAACTGCTCATCTATTTTTGACCTGCATTTACCTCTCCTCTCCCATTGAAATGTCCTCATTTCAGTTACAGTACAACAATTAGAACAATATTCCGATTACAACACAATAGTTAGAACAATATTTCAGTTACATAGATATTTGGATACATTAGACAATAATACAACATCAAGACAATGATTGAATTCAAATAAAAATTATCAATCAATTTGAATGACAGGTGGCTCAGATAGATCCACCGGTTGCTACATTATGAGCTGATCATACACTGTAATCGTCTTCTGAACTGGGTACAGATAATTTTCCAGTCTCCAAATGGCATCGAGTCTTCTCTCAACGACATGGACTTCAGCTCCTGGTGGTTCTTCTACTGGTTTCTTTTTTGTTTGTATGACTCCAATAACTTTGTCGCATTCTTTCTTCCCTTTCCCAGCGTATTGTTGGATGAACTTATCCAGATTCAGACTAAATTGTGGACCATTGATTCTTCTGACCATGATTATGGTCCGTGGTTCAACCATGAGTTCCATGAACTCGGATTGAGAAAGAGTGACCACATATGAGCCATCAACTTTTAAAATGATATCAAGTGATCTCTTGTGATAGAGGAATTCATTTTTCTCGAATCCACCGTCTATTTCATTGGAAGTGAAGACATGATTTTTGAGGCGGTAAAGGTTTTCCCACCAAGGCTTACGGTTGACAAGCATTGGCATGTTCTGAAATGAAATGGATTAAAATATTCGGATAACTTCTTGACAAATCTATAAGGTTTTGGTAAAACGTCAATTATGGGTTAAATATATTTTCCTTAGCAGATAAACATAGAGCTTCAGAATAATCATAAACAGCAAGCAACAATAATTTTTCGCATTCAAAGTTCCACTGAATTGAAAAAGAGAATCAATTGAATGATGATTCCGTTGCGTTTCCAGTAAATTTTTCAGATCAAGAGGTTCAGAGACAGTTCCATTTAATTCATCAAGTTTTGAATCCGGTTTTACTCCTGGATACTGTTTCTTACGACCAACTTTACGATAACGATCTTTGGATCTCTTCCACTGAGAGAGTAACACTGGATTACGATTCAATCGAACAATAGTTATCACGAGAATGAACATCAAAAACATCACCAAACTTTTTTCATAACTCATGAAATAATATTTCTTTTCAGACAATTCATCGAAGAGTCTTTTTGAGTCACCGAATTCACTGATTGGATATTCATTCGAGTCCACAAATTCTGATGAGTTTCCATTTTCGAGAATTGGATCAGGAGCTTTTTCCAATGAACAGTATTTCACACAAATCGTTTCAGTTAACACAATTAAATCACTGTCAACGTTTAGCCCAACGAATGTAGCAAAAGAATAATGCATCATACTTTGATGACTGATATTAATTACCAACGTCTCATCCTCCATCTCCACCAGCTCACTTGCTTTCACTTGTACCTCCCATGGACAATGATTCACACAAATTATTTGCTTGATCACAATCAAATCATTTTCAACTTCTGGATCATCAGTTGTGAGTACAGAATTAACCATCAATTTTGGATGCGTGATTATAATCATTGCCGCTGAGTCATTTTTCATCTGCACCACCTCACTTGTACAGGCCAAGTGACTTGCTTCTCTTTTCCCATCTTTACATGCTTTTTCTTCACCTTCTATACCAGCAACCACGAGAGGATCATTGGTGGTCGAAATGAAACTAAAACTTCTATCATCAGGCCGAGAAAATTCACCAGAGTGAGCTTGCTGCCAATTCCCAGAGATCAGCATCGAAGTGAAACTTGGACCATTCGGATTCCTCGTCAGGTTGATTGAGTGAAAACTTCCTCGATTCTTTTCCATAGAATTTCCATCATCATCATTCCAGTTCCGACCACCATTGGATTTTATTTCTTTACCATCACAACCATTGTCACTGCCATCAGAACCATTTCTGGTGTCAAAATAACTCGCCTGTGGATAAATGTTTTGATCATTTCGCTTCTCTTCTTGCACTCTCAGCTCACATTCTCTAGCTATGTGCCCTTCATGGTCGCAATGGTAACAAACAATTCTCTTTTTCATCAAGTTCTGATTGTTGGACTCATTCGGAGTATATTCCATTCTATCAATCAAGCCTTTCATATCCTTTTTCAATTTTTCAATCACTCTCATCGCTTCGTCATTGCTCCCATAATTCATTTTGACTTCAGTCTGATCTCGATAAAAACATTCGACTCTCTGAGCTGCAATTACAAGTTCGTCAATTGTTTGAGGGTCCATGATAGCAATCTTCTCTTTCAACTTGTCACTTAATCCTCTTCTAATAAAGAAGAGTTTTCTCACTTCATCCATATTTTTATCAAACTTCTCACACAAATATTTCATTCGATAAATGTACGCATAACTAGGTTCATTGATTCTTTGCTTATTATTCATTATTTGTTTGAAGTATAATGATGGATAATCTTGAGACACCATCACTCTCATCATTTCATTTCTCACTTTTTCATAAGTGTCCAAAAGTTTACCAGGACCAATCATATGTTTTGTTGCCTTATACCAAGCTTTAGCACCATCTTTCAAATAAATTGGGAGAGAGACCAAACGAGTGGAGTTCGTCCAACCTAATCTACTTGTTATATCCTCATAGTTTTCAAGCCAATCGATCACATCATCATTAATATGACTCCCAGAGAAATATGGAATAGAAAATTCGTTTCCATGTCTAGTGGTAGTGGTAAAATTATTCAAATAATTATTCATCATTTTGAAACTTTTCCTCAGCTTACAGCTGGCTAACAGAATAATCAAGTAAATTAATTAATTGAAATGCCCTTATTTCTCATCGTCACAGACAACAGAACCATTGAGATTACCCAAATTAAACTAAGAATGAAATGTGTATCACTTACACACACACAAGAAGAACAAAACTCAGTAACATTTGCTTCAAATAAATATACTTGTAATAATTTCTCAAATTCATTCAATGGTTGACTGTGCTGTTGGACCGAAACTAGTAACATACACATACATAATTTATTCGATAATCAATAAACTTCATTAGTTTTTCTTTTGAATACTTTACCAGAACTACGATGATAAGAATCGTTGACAGATTAGAATAGACGATTATCGCTCACATATCCATTCACTTGGACATGAAACGATTGAAATGCACTTAATTGACCATGAAAGAAGTGGACGAGAGAAGTGAATGAGAATAAATTGATTCCCAAAAATTTAGAAATTTCTTTGAATAGAATAATCATATGAATAACCGATAAAATAGATCGAACTCCACTGAATTGCATTATTATTCTCTGATTGATGGAGACTTGATGCCTGAAAAGTTATCTGTGGTTGGTAACAACTTGAAGCAATTGAACAGATAATTCTATTGATAGAAAAAGTTGCAACTTCTCCGAATGTATACTATTTACTCATGTTGTGGATGAATTTCAAGGCTTTCAGAACTTAATATGGGTCTCAAGAAAATTTCATTCGCTTGGCCTAGTCTAATTGCTCAGTAACCGTTCGAATGTTGTTGTAATTTGTTTATTTATTTAACTAACTATCAGCTATTTAACAGTTCTCGCAGTAATGAAAGGAATCATTTCTATCTTTAACATGCTAACAACTTTTCTGAATTTCAAGGTTTTTCGTCTTAAGATTAGCTGAACGCTCAACCATTCACTTGGTTTGTATATAGGCTCTCTTATATCTAGTATCATGCTTCGATGAGAGTAGCTATAATGTCTAACATTCACTGATCATCCACCGATAGTAGAGAATCAATCAATTGAGCAGATGAAATTTATCCTTTGATGAACAAAATATGGCATGAATATGCATACTAAACAGTACGTCCAACAATTTTACATAGATTCTGATTCGCATTTTATTTTAAGCATATTCACTGGATTAAGAGGTCAAAATTCTGATCAACATATTGAATCATCGATTCTCCACTATGTTTCAGCAGTATATTTTCAAAACATCAATTCGATTCTTCATGCTTAAAGAACTTCAATCTTTGACTTACCCTTGATATGAAGAATCTGATGCCAACAATCAACAAAATTAACTCTTTATCGGGTTACAACAGAGGAACAGAATTTCAGGTGATATTTCAGTTGAATATTGAGAACAACAAGAATTTCAATGTATCGCTCAGTTTCTCGGCACAAATCAATGAGAAAAACACTTCTCGACGTTGAGTCCCGCCGAGCCTACCAAATGGAAGTGAGAAATTTAACTAACATCTCCACTCCATGAAGTTTAGTGTAAGAGTGTTATTTTTCGAATTATCTCTCGGCAATTATACAGAGAGAGAGAGAGATACATAGAGAGAGAGAGAGAGTGAGAGAGAGAAACATATTTGAAGCCATTAAATGTTAAGAAAACATTCATTCAAATAAACATTCAGAACTGCTCATCTATTTTTGACCTGCATTCATTTTTCCAACACAAATAGAGATGAAAAGCCAGATGAAGTTTTGTTCAATCCCTGATTTTCGCTTCCAAACCAATACAAATAAAATGATGATCAGAGCAAAAGTCATGGCAATCAAGAAGTTCACTCCAATTCGCCACAGAGCTGCCTCAGGCCTACTATTTTCGATGAAAGATTTTGTTTCAGGAGTCGAAAGGAGAGACCAGTCATGTGTAAGAAAAATAGGACCAGAAGTAATATTCTCTGTACAAGATTTATACTCGATGCAGTTGAAAGTCATCGAAATATCAGCATCTCCTCGGCTTACCATTGCGAATGCTTCCTCCATAGCATCCGAGTTGGTTAATACAATTCGCTTAGGAGCCACAAAAGTCACATTGAGCATCGTGATCAATCCATTGAAAGTTTCACCAATAAAATGAGCGAAGGGTCCACGAAGTTTGCCATTATCATCAATCTCAGTGAAATGAGACCGAATAAAGCAGAATGCAAACCTTAGAGAGTTCATATTGAGACTTCCCTTCGCGTGTATCTCTGAAACAATCCGATTCAACCACCAAATATTCTGGATAATCAAAATGCTCACTGACACTATCAGAAACTATAACTAGACATTCATTAACTGGAGAAGTTTGGCCTGTCTCACTTGAATTTGATCAACTTATTGCAAAATAAGCCTTAAGTTGATAAATTCTCAATTATTGATGTGGAATGAATCTAACACAAATAGTCAGATCATCAAAAGAGAAGAATGGTGTGATGATATTGGGGTTGATATTGGGAATGGACTTCTACATAGCTCAGTTGGATCAGCAAATTCAAAATTTTCCAAACATCACTTTAGGAGGTTCGTCGAAAGCATTATTACGATCTGTGTGAGGTTAAGTTTGGAATCTCCGATTTTTTGGTTTATGATGAATAAATAATGAATCTGAGCTTGATGAACAAAATGGCAAAATTTTGCTTACCCCATTCTTCACATTATTTGTATGGTTGCGACTCCCTTTTGATCATTTTTGATTATATTGAGTCCACAAAATATTATTTTTTTAAATTCCCATGAGAATTGTCACATGCTGACAAAAAAATCATTATCGATTGATTGGAAAAAATGATTCTGATTTTTGTCTTCAGCAAGAAGGCTGACAGCGGAGAATCATTAATTTTAATTTTTTTAGTGAACGTGTGAGATTTTTAACTTATGGAAAATAAAATGTTTGAGCTTGGAAATTTCATCCGGAAGTAAAATTTGTCTGCCTCTGATAGATTTTCCGACAATATTGATTTAAATCAATAAACAATTGTTTATTTAACAGGAGTTTTTCGTTTAAAAATAGTTTTTACCTTCCCATCTACTATGCTAGAATGATTTTTCTCTCACTTCTGTTCACTATGGTAGTGTTTTTACCTTGCACCAAAAGCTCGCAATTTTTCAAAGACAAAATTTTTTGAATCATTAAACTCCTTGTTCGATGAGATTAGATCATGAAGTTCAGGGGGATACATTGAGCGACTTGGCTTCTCCAAATATGAGGATTCACCTGGAAACGCTAATTCACTAGTCATGAAGATGAAGCAACTTTTCATCACACTCCGATGAGAACTGAATCGAATAGATAAATCATATGATGAATTAAATTCGGATTATGATACAATGTTTCAGAGACATTATTATGAGGCAATTCTAGGAAGGAAATTCTGCTGGATCTGGGTTTAATCAAATTAGTGGTACCAGAGATCAAAATCTACTGGTTCATCTCTTCAAATTTTCTTGAATCATTTTGAGCTGATTTCGAAGAAGCAATTTGCTACCAGCAGAATTGGCGGCTCTGCAAGAATCAGAACTTGCCTCATTTTTACATGGCTCTAAAGAGCCTGCTTGACTGAGGTGGTAATTCTCTGTTTTGCCAGCAGATCTCAAGCTTGCGGCTGATTTATCCTTCTTTGCTTTCCTTGAAAAGTGCCGCTCTCTGTTCCACTTTTTCCCCATAGATTGAAGCGATTGTCTCAAATTTTCAGAATACAATTTAGATTCCTCTATTGCTTTTGTCAAGTTTTTCCGATCCCTCTCAAACATCAATGTTTTCATAAGAGCAGTACATCTATCCCAATCAGTATCCACAAGATGAGAAATGTTCCTCCTAGGAACATCAATGCTGTTGATGAAAAATCAGAGATAGAATACTAGGAAATGATATTTTCAATTAGTTTGTCTCTATTTTCTCACCACAATTGCTTTTCAGAGCCGAAGAAGAGAACTCGCTGGCAATTAGAAGGAGCTGGACCGATCACTTTACCAGGCAAAAGAATGGGAAGTCTCCCAAGTTTAGCTCTGATGTCTTGTCGACATCTTCCCAGGCCATCAGAACGATCGAACAGTATCAACTCATGAAATGTTGGACAAACTGTTGCTCTTCCATCAGCGCCGAAAAAATCATTGTATACACAAAAAGGGCAATAATCAATGCATTCACAGTTGAGCTTAACTTGTTCGATATAACAATTGATTTTCATTGTTTCGAATGTTTTTCCAAACTCGATTGTCATCACATGTTCAATTCGTCGTAAATCATAGAGTAGCTCCTCTGGACACCGATATTTTCCCTTTTTTGCTTTTGCTTTAACGGTCCCAAAATCAATGAACTCCTTATCAGATATTCGCTTGAATTGCTGCTTTTTTGAGGTTCGCATAATTTTTGGAGGCCCCTTAATGAGAAATGAGTTCTCAACTGATGAAAATATACACCATAGAGGAAAGAAGTTACTTACTTTGATTCCAATACCACCAGTTAAAATTGCAGCCAAAACTTGATTTAACCTGATCTGACTGATTTGAGTGGAGGATGATTCTTCTGATGTGTAGAGTTTGAGCGATCTTTGCATCCTGGTACATTGTTTACATCTTTCCATGTATCCAAAAGGAGGAAATTCTTCACCCATTTTATCAGCACAATTGAGATGGAAAATCAGTTCACATGTCCAGCAAAAAAGCGCTTCATGATCTCTCACTTCTTGATGACAATACCAACAGTATCTCGGCTAAATATGAATCACAATGATAAGATTTTTGTATCAAGATAAATCAATATAAATCGTTGTTAGTCAATGTAAATGAAATGTATATATTCGCATATCTCTTATGAAAACCTACTGTACCTCCTTATTTCTCATCATGATGAAACTTTGAGGAAAATCTTTCTAGTCTAATCTCTGATCAAAAAATTTGTCTCTTCCAGTGGAAAGTGTAAAGCAAATGATTTCTCGGAGTAACAATAATCATGAAAACGAACAAGTAACTTACAATTTGTAGGTTCAAATGGGACGAAGAAAATGCTGGAAAAAAAAGAGCCCCAATACATCTACCTAGCTATGCCCGTCAAGGGAGCTTATTCATGTCTTGATCACAGCTAGCTATGGTCATGATTTAAAACATAAACTTCATAAAGAATCCTTGGGCGCCATTCTGACACTAGCCTGGACAAAGTTTAACCCAACTTACAATCATCATTCAGATATGGGGTAGTTATACGACCGGAAGTTTGTTCCTCTTTTTCTAGCTCCACTTCTGATTGCCTCAACAGAGAGGCAATAAGTGCCATTTCACAGTATATCAGGCTAAAAGGTTTTTATTGACCGTGAAAAATTGTACATTTTTCTCGACTCGCTTGTCAAAAGATTAACTCAAAATGATCAGTAACATTGGCATAAGAGAGCAAAGTTAATCCCTTTGTGGTCAGTATTGAGAAATTTTTGTAACATTTTCCAGAGCCTCTCAGATGATTGACGGTTCTCTCGAAATTTCTGGAAGATATAAATTCTCATGGAGTCAGCTTATCAGTGTTATTTTTCTCGTGATATTTGTTTGAAAAATCTTAACATTCATGAAATTCGAGTTGAGCAGCTCTTCAGTGTAGGGGACCGAAATTCTTTGCTCTATCAAAAAGTTTATTCACAGCCCTTGCACAAAAAGGCCAAAATTATGGTGATTGATCCTCCTCATCTTACCTTCATCTTGCTCATCGATATAGATTCTATGCCATGGAACAACAGATAATGAAGACAATCAGTCAACATGAGTGCTATGAGAAAGATTTGGGATCGAAAAAAACTGAAAATATTTAAAAGTTACATGAATTTAAGAGCAAGGATCTTACTTGTATCAAACAATCACAAAATGGTCGATATGAGTCATTAAAGCCTCCCCTTCCAAACCACATAAAGAACCCAGATGATCAGTACATATTCCTACCCTCTACATGCTCATCACTTGGAGTAAAGGGATTTAAAAATGAGCATCTTTTTTCCCGCCTTCATGACATCATCTTGATGATTCAACGATCGAAATATCCTTAGCATAGAAAAGATATTTTTCATCCCAATCACAGTTAAAGCTTCTCTCTCTCTCTCTCTCTCTCTCTCTCTCTTCCGATCCGTGAATGCGATCCGTTTTGAGCTTGAACCCTCTGTACTAGGAGGAAAGCGTTCGGATTCTACATGTTTATGATGCATATTGCATTGCTGAATCCGGTATATACCCCACAGCTAATAGCTGTATGATCCACTCATGAAAGCTTTCCCATACATGTGGACAGTAAGCTCTAACGGTTTCTCATCCTTTTTGGAGTTGGAATATTCATTTTTTACCCTTTCCCTCTACAGCTTGCACAATTGATCATACCATCTGAAATTGATGAAATTTTCAGTCGCTGAGAAATACACAAGCAGTTCGAATTAGTTTGGGAGATGGTGGCAAGAGTCATCATTTAATCGTGAAAAAATTGATTACATTCAAAAGATAGATGTCAACTCTGAGGAGACTGATTAAATTTTTGTTCTTGTTTTTGTTTTTTGATATCATACTGATGGAAAGGGAAACTAAATTGCAACAAGTTGTGAAATGCGAGAATGAGGAACAGCCCTTGGAAGGCTACAACAAATTACAAATTACAAATTACAAAATGAATTAAGAAGTAGTTGCTTGTCAGGGAGAACTGATTTCATTATCAGCTGAGCGGAACATTACATCGGTTCGGACTGAACGGCCACCAATCTCTTGTCCTTGTTCTCCTCTGCCGGGTACCCATCGAGTTCGTCTAACGGTAGCTCTTGTGCTTCTTCTCTCTGGTTGTGGGCTGTAAGCGGGAGGAGGAGGGCTTGACTGTTCAACTGGAGGTCTTGGTGCTGGCCTCAGATATGGTACAGCTCTGCTTCGAGCAGATCTTGTATTCGATTCACGATGCCATGGACATGATGAAACTTGTCCATATGAACGGAAAAAATGATCATAAGAACAATGAGTGCATTTATCAACGCCTAAACACCTCAAAATTAGAAGATTGATGTAGTTGACCATCTGTTCTGTTGCTCTACAAATACCTAGCCTAACCATCACCACATGTTCTATTTTGCGTAGATCAAAAATCATCTCCTCTGGACAGCGATATTCGCTATTAATGATTTTTCTTTCGATGCTTGGAAAATCTATGACCATAATCATATCGGTTAGTCGTCTCCTTGGGAAGCTAGTTGTGAGAGCTTCTGGAATTGACTAGAAGGAAAGAGGGTTCATTGAATTGTGTGTGCAATATCAATCAATTTAAAAAATGGTTCACCTGAATTCCTGAGTATAAAACTTTACTGAGAACAGCGTTGAGACGTTCTTGTTCACTCTTGCGATAATTTCTTCCCAAGCTTGATCTTATTTGCCAAGAAAAAGAGCGGCTAATCCTTACACATTGTTGACACTTTTCTAAAACAATTAACTGAGGTAAATCTGGATTGGGCCAATGCACTTTCTCCTCAAACTCTTCGGCACATTTTAAATCATAACCGAGACCACATGTGGAGCAGAAGACGATACTTGCAATATGATGGCAATACCAACAATAAAAATCCTTAATCAAAACAAAGAGGGAAGAGAAAGAAGAAAGTCTCCAGATAATGATTCCAACAATATGATGAGTTTAATTTTTCACATCCACACCGATGAAATAATAGTGCTATCAGAGCTCACCTCTCTGATGGACATGATGGAACTCGTAAAGAAAGGTAGATTGTTTATCCAATGATTAAACTTTCAATTTGGACTTTGAATTTCAGAGGTCTGTAGTAGGAGAAAGAAATATAAACCTTAGGATTGCGAAATGATGCAATATGATGCACAGTAGGCATAAGAGCAAACTTAACAAAAATGTGACCGTTAGTGAATGATGATCAACCACGCATTATGATGATATCTACAAGTTGAACTTGCCCTTCATCCAAATAAATTAACAAATCCACAAGTCATACTAATTACAGTCATACATTAATATTATTTTGTAACATCACCAAACATCCCAACGTGCAGTGATTTATAACGTGAATATAACAATTCCAACGGGACACAATAATAATAATAATATTCAACCAGATCAACAAGTTCAAATGGGATGAAGAAAAAGCTGGAAAAAAAGAGCGCCAGTACATGTACATGGCTATGCTCGTTAAGCATGAGCTTATCTATGATTATTTATGAAGCATAAACTTTCATAAAGAATCCTATGCCACCATTCTGACACGTTAGTCTGGACAATGTTTAACTCAACTACTTACAATCATCATCCACATGGGCTAGTTAGATCACCGGAAGCTTGTTCCTCTTTTTCCAGCTCCACTTCTGATTGCCTCTCTATTGAGGCAATCAGAGGCCGCTGCACAATAAGGCTGAGAGGTTTTTATTAACCGTGGAAAATTGTACATTTTTCTCGACTCGCTTGTTAAAAGATTAACTCAAAATGATCAGAAACATTTGCATAAGAGAGCAAAGTTAATCCTTATGTGGTCAGTATTGAGAAATTTTTGTAACATTTTCCAAAGTTTCTCAGATGATTGATGGTTCCCTCAGAATTTTCGGAAGATACAAATTCTCATGGGGCCAGCTTATCAATGTTTTTTTTTCTCATGGCATTTGAAAAAATTCGAAAATTTATGAAATTTGAGTTCTCTCGAATTGAGCAGCTTTCTGCCACAGGGCACTGAAATTAATCCCTCTGTCAAAAAATCTCTTCGCAGCCATTGCTCAGAGAAAATGCTAAACTCATGATTGTAAAAAGCCTCTGATTTGGAAATTTTTCACGGTCCGTGAAGATTGAGGAAAGAATCAACCGTAATTGTTAGAGTATGGCTATGGCTAAATCTATCTTATGAAAAATATATAACAAGAAATTCATGAAAAATTCAGATGGAAGTAAACTGTGACTTTGTGGGGACTTTTCGAATAATGTTGAATTATTTATTCGACGCGTGTTTTCCATCTGAGAAAAAATCTGTCATTTTCTTTGAATTATGTCTCCACGAGTCGAAAACATGAATAATTCGGTTGATTTTTCGACCCATTTTTTGTGCCTTTGCTTCTATGAATGAGAATTTTTTCACAAAATAACACAAAAGATCAAATGTTTCCAAACAAACATATACCGATAAAAAAAGAGAATTGAGTGCATTTTTCAATTTTAACTGACAGAAAAATTTCAAAATGAACTGAATATAAATCAAAAATTTTCCAGAATAGTGCACTTCAAGAGTAGAGCTGATACATTTAATTCTTAGCATCGGAATCCATCTTCTTATGGGTCTGGGTTTTCCCGTATATTATAGTAATAGACCAAGTAGAAGAGAGCAAAAAGTTCCGCCAAGAAAACAACCGAAAAGTGAAGAATCAAAATTTTCATCAGATAATCTACGGTTAAAGCAACAGGAGCTGAAAAACTTGATTGAATCACTTTTCCCATACATTCTTCACTTGGTGGAGTTGTGGTTAGTTGGTATCCAAAATGCTCTGATTCAAGTCCTTTTTTAGCGATGATTCCCATTTCAAAAGAACGATAAACATAGTCTTCAGCATGTTTGAATTGATTATGAGGTGAATTTTTGTTGCCAATAAATCCAGAGAGAGTATGAAGAAGCGGAGGTGACCGATATAAGGGATTTTGAAGTAATTTTTCTGGTTCAAGGGAACAAACGATAGGACGCAATAAGTGGACATCGATATGGGTTGCAAATAGACAGCATTTTCCAGAGCCAAGGCACCAGGAAAAGTCAAGCTTGGATTCATGTTTCACCTGGACATAATGATGTTTCTCGCTGAGAAGTGCTCTACATACTGAAAAGTCAAGAACGAATAGTTTAATTTCGGACTTGAGGTCTTCAAGACTGTCCACTTTATCGAATGTTGTAACAGAAGTTCTCTCTGTGCTAACGAAGTTACAGTAGAAAATTTGGATGATGAAAGCTGAAAATATTATGATTCCAGCGATAAACTTATTAAAACTTGGAACATCATTTTGCTTCATAAGAGTTGAATACAGGAACCAAACCAAATTTCCTTCTTTTTGAGTCCACCAATTGAGATGATACAGGTAAAGGATTATGAGTAAGGATAAAACAGCGGCAGCGAAAATATCGATTCTCATTTTTATCAACGCTTGCTCTGGACCGTTAATTTCGAGTGTAGATCTTAACACTGGCGATGTAACAAGTTCACACCAGCCAGAGGCATAAGATGGACTGAAAGTAGCATTATCAGTCGAGCCGTGGACAGTTTTGTAGGTTATAATCGCAATATCTGCTTCACCTCGATTGACCATCGCGTGTCCTTCTGAGAGAGCTTCGAGGCTATCAGGAACTGTAATACGAGGAGTAACGAGGGTTATATTGAATTTTTCAATTATACCAACAAATGCTTCTAGAACGGCTGGAGCGAATAGGCCCACAAGTTTACCATGTTCATTGACTCGCGCGAATTCTGATGGGAGGAATGCATATGCGAATCTTAAAGATGTCATTTTCTTTTCAGTGTAAGAAATTTTCCAGATCTTCTCACACTTAACAGTGGTGATCACAACGATAATACATCTTTACTGTGAAATGAAACGAATATAACTTAAATTTTCGTGTTGAAAAAGAAGTAATCAATTAATATTCACAGAACATTTGTGTACATACCTGTGGCTGAGAGTTGTGATTTGATTGTTTTTATCGCAATAAATTTATTGTATGATATTTTGTGAGCTATTTTTGGGTTTTCTCCCTAGTACTAGCCCCCATTTCAAAATCAATAAAAGGAAATCATCTACCAAAATTCTATAGATTCACTCGGAACAGCTACGAGTGAGAAATCTAAACCTAGAGGCGGCTGTTACATTTTGGTATCCAGATCCTACTAGTGGATTGTCAAATTCAAGACCAGAAACGATTTTGATCCTATACTCAGAATTTTTATCAATACTAGACATGGAACTTCATTTTGTCAGAAAAACTATCTTCCTTACTCGATGTGAAATCATTCCATCGGCCTCTAATCGTGATTCTTGTGATAGCATTAATCATAAAAAATGTGGACGCTATTTTTTATATTCTCTCTTTTCGAAAGCGAATTTCACTGACGATTAAGATTGATACTGACCTTTTTTCTTCCTGTCACCGATAAAATCATCCCAGTTTCGAAATATCTGTCAAGGTGCGAATGATTGAGAAATTTGATATACTTATCGAGAGTAACTGGATCTTTCGATCTTATGAAAGTTTTTTCAAGGATTAGAATTGATCAAGTCAGAGAGAGAGAGAGAGAGAGAGAGAGAGAGAGAGAGAGATAAAAGAAAATTATTGTAGTTAAGTATCTAATGATCGAGTAAAAATATTGGGATATCCGTTCTGACATGATACCTCAGAGAAGTTCGATTCAGGTAGTATCGGCATTGAGCCCTCATAAAGATTTGTACTAGGAAAAAAATTCGTATCAAATCATTTTGATAACATTGACTGCTTGCAGTCTTTCACATATCACATTTGTAATTAAGTTTTCTCATTCATAATATAAGAATTATTTTTCCACATAACACTAACAACACCCACTAATATGACTCTGTGGACTTACACTTACACTTAATAACTAAAAATTTTTCTATCTGAATTAAATGAGTCG
The DNA here is from genome assembly GCA_003956705.1 of Brevipalpus yothersi. Taxonomy (NCBI): domain Eukaryota; kingdom Metazoa; phylum Arthropoda; class Arachnida; order Trombidiformes; family Tenuipalpidae; genus Brevipalpus; species Brevipalpus yothersi. The sequence goes on along the minus strand of QZCP01000276.1, from coordinate 12,439 downwards.
TGGCTTATTTTGTCGAATTGACCGAAGAGTTTAGAACAAAATCTGGTTTTGCATCATTTGAATAATACTTTATCAGATAGCCTATATTGATCCTGCTGATCTGGCTGCTCTAAATTCATGGAATAGTTTAACATTAACATCTTCGAAAAAGCTTGAAAAAATCATTGGTGATAAAATCAACGAGCATATATATATGCAAAATGGAAAAAATGAAAAACTAGAAAATTGTCTTGCATTTTCGGACTACATTATAAACACCTAACTTAAAGGAGAGAGGTTTTGAAGAGCTTATTTCCAAAGCGATTGTTGATGAGACTGCCAATACTGTAGGTGGTGGATATGATACAATGAATTTAGCTTTTCTCTGGTTAATCCATTGACTCTCATGCAATCCAAAGGTTTAAGAGAAAATGTATGTAGAATTAGCCGATTTTGATGAGAAAAATCCAAATTTGACAATCAGACGGATCAATGAATTGAAATGTCTAGATTTTTGCATAAAAATAACCTTGCGAATGCATCCCTCTGTTTCCCAAACTGATAAGAGTTTTGGATGAAGACATGCAACTGGGGGGTTACACTCTACCACAAAGTACTCAAACATCTATTGTGAGATTCATCATGATGGGCGTGTATATTCAGATCCCTATAAATTCGAACCATCTCGCTTTGAACCAGAGAATCTGGTAAAGATTCCATCTCATGCTTATCTTCCTTTTGGTGATGGTCCTAGGCACCTTATTGGAGAACGAGCTGGTCTCTTCGAGATGGAAATTATAGTCATCAGTTTGATGAAAAAGTTTCATATAATTCTATTTGATCAAGAAAATTTTCAAATCAATTTAGACGGATGGGTGCTAAGACCAGAGAATCCTCTCATACTCAAATTTCTTCCACGAGCTCAGTGCTGCTTACATTTATTAATCAATGTAATCTTGACTAAATTTCTGGGAAATTCTATGAGGTTTTTCCTTTTTATTTGTTTTAGTCATATTCAGGGAGACAGAGAGATCATTCTCGATACAAGCAAGATTCATAAAGAAAACAAACAGCCTTAAAATCGAAATGGATGATTGCAGCATAAACTGACAGCAAGCTGGCGATTATCATGAGAAAAAAATGTAGATAAAGACAATTCATGAAAAATGAAATGGACAGAGGAACTGGACCAGAGAAACTTGACTGAGGAACTTTTTCCATACATCGCATGTCTGGTTGAATTCCAGTCAACTTGTGCATAATATTAAGAGTGCCAATATTAGAATTGAGTCCTCGCTTTTGCGTTATTCCCATTTCAAAAGAGCGATACATGAATTGATTCGCCTGTTTTGACCGAGTATTATTTGAATTTTTGTTATGAATCATCATAGAATAGGATGATTCCACTGATTTGGAAAGATGAAGTAGGTTTTTCAGTATGAATTCTGGTTGCTGTAGGCATGCATTACACCTCATAATTCTATACTCAATATCAGCAAGATAGCAAACACATTTCTTAGTAACTAGACATTCACTGAAAACTGTGAGAACCTCTGATCTCTTGATAACTTTCACCGAGAGTCTTCGATCTATTCTATTTTGACAAACAGGTGTAGTGCCAATAAGAAGAGGTGAATTATCTTCCAAATCTGTGAACGAATCAATTCTTCTGAATGAAATGATAGAGGTTCTCTCAGTGTTGAGAAAACTGCTGTAAAACATATACACCAAAAAAATGCACCATATCATGGCACTAGCAGCGATTCTTCTGAAGCAACATGGAACATTTCTCTTTCCAAATAGAATGGAAATAAAGAGCCAAACAAAGTTTTCATTGAACTTCAACTTGTTGTTGTACAATAAAACACAGTGTAATAAAATTAGATAGAGAGCCACTACGGTCAGAGCACCCATTCCTATTTGTTGCAAGGCTATCTCTGGACCATTGTTTTCAATGGATGATTTGATTTTGGGTGTCGAAAGTAGGAACCACTCAATTATCATGAAAATTGGGCCGTAAGTAATGTTGCGAGTTGATTCATATGAGATACATGGATAAGCCACACAAGTGTCAGCATCACCTTGATTCACCATAGCAAATGCTTTCTTGGAAGCAATTAAATTATTTGAAATACTTCCCTTTGGAACCGAGAAAGTCATATTGAGCTTGGTGATCATTCCATTGAATGTTTCAAAATAGGAGGAGGCAAATGGTCCAATTAGATTACCGTCTTTATCAACACCTAGGAATTGATTTGGGCAGAATGGGAAAGCAAATCGCATCTCAGTCATCCTCGAAATTGTATCTATTTACCTAAGACACTGAATTGAATTTTTGGAGCTTTTAAAGATTTGCGAAGCTTGTCTGATGAAAGTTTTCATAAGTTTTCCATGTGTTGCGCAGCATTCGAGAAAGAAGTGAAAGCAATTCTGAGTTTTACTTCTAGGGATCAGAGATTTTTTTCAGCGAGAAACTGACTATAGAGACGATGATACAATTTTTTTCTCTTGTTTTACTGATGGTGAGACTCAGCAACCATTACCCATTCGATTATGTTTGGGACTATGAATTGTTTATGATCGAATGATTGTTTTTTACACGCTCCACTCTATCGAACTGTGTCGAATGATCAGTTTCAATATTCAACCATTTCACACTTTTAGAAGAATCTGGGAACTCAGACATCAGATTCATCTATCACTCATCTATTCATCTATTCATGCAACACATGATATATATTATGGTGATGATCCAAATTCAATAAAAGAAAGTCATCAACCGAAATTCTATAGATTCATTCGAAACAGCTACGAGTGAGATATCTAAGCCCAAAGGTGGGTATTACATTTTGGTACTCAGATCTCTATTGATAGATTATCAAATTTAAGACCAGGAATGATTTTATTCTCAAAATTTGTATCAATACTAGACATGGAACTTAATTTTGGCAGAAAACTCGTGATCCTCGCGATAGCGTTAATCATGAAGAATGTGGACGTTCTTTTTTATCTTCTCTCTTTTCGAGAGCGAATTTAACTGATAATTAAGATAGATACTGACCTCCTTTCTTCCTGTTACAGATAAAATCATCCCAGTTTCGAAATATCTGTCAAGGTGCGAATGATTGAGAGATTTGATATACTTATCGAGAGTAACCAGATCTTTCAATCCCATGAATGTTTATTCAAGGCAGAGAGAGAGAGAGAGAGAGAGAGAGAGAGAGAGATAAAAGAAAATTACTGCAGTTAAGTATCTAATGATCGAGCGAAAGCATTCGGATATCCGTTCTAACATGATATCTCAGAGAAGTTCGATTCAGGTAGTATCATCATTGGGCCCTGATCACGATTTGTACTAGGAAAAAAATTCGTATCAAATCATTTTGACTACAGTGGCTGCTTGCTATCAAGTCTTCAACTAATGAGCTCCATTCGAATCGATATGCGGACTCGAAAAAACTGGACATCATTCACCAGTAATCAAGAAATAATAGCCTGAAGGAGACTTCTCTCGAAGAGCTCACTATCATGCTCACTTTCACTGAGGAGATCGATCTTTTGCAATTATTCGAAACATCATTGAGAATTCGAATGCCTGATTATCCAAAATCTTGTTGCAATGTTTATTAATCTCTTGTTTTTTGTTTTGACAATTGTATTCTTCTGGTTCTTGTGGACTCTATGTAATCTGGGAAGTGTCATCCATCGTATCGTTAAGCTCTGGAAACTACCTCATCCAACACCTAGAAATATTTTAGCTGGAAATTTGTTGAAATTCTGGACCCATCGTCGTAAGTAAACTTGTGGATCACATTTGTAATCAAGTTTTCTCATTCATGATATGAAAATAATTCTTCCACATAACACTAACAACACCCATTAATATGACATGTGGACTTACAACCAATAACTAAAAATATTTCTATCTGAATTAGATGACCCATTGGCTCATTTTGTCGAATTAGCGGAAGAGTTTAGAACGAAATCTGGTTTCTACATCATTTGGATAACACTTTATCCGATAGCATACATTGTGTCTGCTGATCTAGCTGCTGTAAGTTTATTAGGATGTAAAAAGTCTGCTACTCAATACTGAATGGTATTTTTTATCTCTTTTTCATGAAGAAAATTTTCAAAAACAAACATTCCTTGAATCGAGGATGGCCAGCAAGCAAGCTATGTGCAGATTTTAAAGGTCTAATGTGTTTATCAGATCAAGAATGGCACGATCGGAGAAACTTGGTGACTCCTTCCTTGGTACCCAATATATTTGAGCAGTTCGCCTCGATAATTTTCAAGCATACCAATAATATGATAGACGAATTGATATCAAAAAATGGGGGAGAGGTAGAGTTGGCTCCGATTTTCATCAAGTATCGAATGTTCATCATTTCAGAGACTGTTTTTGGTCTTGATGCCAATTTGGACGAAGATCGTTCAATGGGATTATTGAGAGATGGAATAGGATTCCTTGATAATTCACTAGCTCGATCTTCATCTCCATTAAGATGATTTGATTCGACTGATTGGTTTTACAGAAAAATGAACGGTATAAGAGACTATGAGAGAGATCTTAGAGTTAATCTTCAAGCAATCATAGATCATAAAATTGAAAAACGTAGAGAGCGAAAAGATAACCAGGAATCATCACATTGTAATGCCTTCTTAGATTATATGATAGATGCCTATCTAAGAAAAGAGGAAGGTTTTGGAAATTTAAAACTCAAAGCAATTGTTGATGAAACTGCCAATATTGTAGCTGGTAGCTATGAGACACTTAATTTCGCCTTCCTCTGGCTAATGCATAGACTTGCATGCAATCCAGAAGTTCAAGAAAGAGTGTACACAGAATTATCCGATTTTGATGAAAAGAATCCAAATTTGACTCTAACACAGGTTAATGAGCTGAAATATCTGGACTGCTGTGTTAGAGAAACTTTGCGAATGCATCCTTCTGTACCAAAGTTAATTCGGGTATTGGGAGAAGATATACAATTAGGCAATCATATTCTACCGCAAGGAACCCAAACATGTGTCGGTGTTTATGAGATCCATCATGATGAACGTATATATCCAGATCCTTTCGTATTTGATCCATCTCGTTTTGAATCAGATAAATTTCCAAAGATACCAGTACATTGGTATATTCCATTCGGTAATGGCCCAAGACGCTGTATTGGCGAACGTTCTGGTCTCTTCGAATTGAAAATAATTGCTATCAACCTCCTCAAGCGGTTCCTTGTTATTCCCGTTGAACAAGAAAATATCCAAATCAATCTAGATGAATGGGGACTTAGACCTGGGAAACCTCTGAGATTCAAATTTATTTCAAGAAGCTCAGTTGGTAGATAACATGATATTTCATTTGACGATGGTGCACTTTAATCAAGCCTTAGATCTAATCACCTTACAGAGATATTTGAATATTGCCTCTGGAAACAAATTACTAGAGCTGTATATCTCTTTCGGCGTGGAAATTTTTAATTTGTAGTCAACACACTCATATTTTTTCTTTTCTCACATTCATCCTTTTTATCTCTTTTGTCGTCATTTTCGTCGATAGAACTCAAATAAACATGCCCAAAAATTCTTTCATAAATTTTTTCCCTTTGCTACCTTGCAGCCCTCAATTCTGGAATAGCCTCGAAACTAATACTGAACTCGCAGCAAAAGAAAGAGAATTCGAAAAAAAAATCCTTCTCTTAAGGACATACAAGTACGAATGTTCTTGTTACGCTACAACGCTCATTGAGCAAAAAATGTCAACCATTAAATTCTTTCTCTTTCTGAGTTGAGAGTGATGATAAAATCATTATTCTGCCACCAAGGTTGATCAAAAAAAGGTGTAAAACTACTGGCTCACAAAACTGTGTCGGGATCGTTACTCAATGCAAACAGTCTCTTTTTTTTCTTTCTTTCTTTCTCTCTCTCTCTCTCTCTCTCTCTCTCTCTCTCTCTCTCTCTCTCTCTCTCTCTCTCTCTCTCTCTCTCTCTCTCTCTCCTTGATTGAGTTCTACTCGAGATTCAAGTGATCTGAGAGACATTAGTTGTGAATTATCTATGAGTAAGTTTCAATATGACAGCTCATATGATATTTAAAATATCAGAATTATTTGCTCGGTTCTCTTCGCTTCCCTACTGCAATTGATGAATTTTTCATCATTTCTCTTTTTTCAGTTGTGATTCCACAAATTTTGTCAGTTAGAGTGTTGCTGAATTTTGAATATAATTATCACCAAAGTTTTCTACCTAAACTCAACTCTCTAGCTCAATCCAGATGTATATCAGTAGCTCTTACACTCTAGACAATTCCGCCAAGTCCCAGAAAATTGACCCAAAAGTTCAGCAGATAGACGACAGTGGTAGCAATGTCGATTCGAAAGTGGCAAAATCTAATAATATCTACGAGGGTCGAAAATTCGATTGGTGGGAAAGTAAAGAAGGTTCCATGTATGCCTTGTACATTATGAACGAGCTTCGTGTACCTCTTGTGCAAGACACACTTTTGGGTAATAAGAAGCCGAATGATCAGGATAAACCTCTTGATGGTTTCCATATCATAGATGTTGGCTGTGGAGGTGGACTATTGTGTGAACCTCTCGCAAAGCTTGGAGCTCAAGTGATTGGAATCGATATATCCAAGGAAAGTATGGAAGCTGCTGAAGAACACATGAATGAGTTTTCTCCTCATCTTAAGAAGAATCTCAAGTATAAAAATATATCGGTTGAAGATCTGATCAGGCAACAGGAAACGGTTGAGTTCGACGCTGTTGTTGCTTCCGAGGTGGTCGAGCACGTGGATAATGTAGAGGAATTCATCATGAACTGTATGAAATTGATTAAACCAGGTGGATATTTTATCATCACAACAATCAATAGGACTTTTGCTGCATATTTTTGCCACATTTTAATGGCTGAAAAAATTTTAGGTCTTGCTCCTCAAGGGCTCCATCCTTACAATATGTTAGTTCAGCCTGCAGAATTGGAAGCAATAATTCAGAAAGGTAGGTTGAAAAATAAGAAAATCAAACATAATTTAAATTGCTTTCTTTTGTTTTTGCGTTCAAGGGGATTTCCATGTCAAATCTTTACGAGGATTCATGTACAATCCATTCACCCAGAGATGGAACTGGTCCTGGACAACAATGGTGAACTATTGTATGGTCACTCAGGGCAAGATAAATTAAAGATAAATGAGACATTGGTTCAAATATTAAATGAATTTTATTGCAAATCCTCTATCCCAAATGTTACTGATACCTCACAATGAATTGTGAATGAAATTCCATGGAAAATTCTTCAATTATAAATATGTAAAGAAAGAAGGTTGAAGAGAGAGAAGTTCATCAGATACTCTTTTGAAGAGAGAAATCAAATGATGAAAAAAAGCATCACTTTTCCATCGCCTCTTGAAGGACCTTGAGAAATTAGTTTAATTAGAAGAATCCATACTCGAACTGATTCTGAAAGGACTGAAAGGAGATAATGCCAATCTGTTGATCTTGATTTTGGAGTTTTTGTAGCTATTGTGGGTTTGTATGTCAGTTAGCTCACTTCGCACAGTACTGGATGCTTCTCCAGTTGCGATGTTATCTGAGTGAAGCAAATATCCACCAGACTTGATTCCATAGGTGGTTTTGATTGAGGTTGAATTCGATTCTGGAACATCAAATGACTTTTTGGAAGAGAATCCTTCCCCTTTTGCCAAGTTTGCCTGAGGTTTCTGACTCGATGATTCTGTGCCAGCTTGAGCTAGCCTGAAAAATTTGATTAATCGACCATAAACAGCTCCAATCTCGTCTTCACACGCTCCCAGTTCTAATGAATCATCTTCTAAGCTTCGCAAAATATTAGACTCGATTTTCTCCCCCTTTTTCTTTAAATGTTTTCGTCCCAAATTGGCAGAAATAGTAAGAAGCGTTGAGAGCTGATTAAAATCTGAATCTGACACTCTGTTATTGTCTTGATCGAGAAAAAATGAGAAAAGATTGGCGCTGGTTGATGAATCTGTACCAAAAGCAGCCTCTTTGAACAATTGGCCGTTTTCACCGACTTCACTATTTGTATTGATATCGATTTTCTGACCATCAGTAATTCTGTAGGGAATGGAAATTCTAAGAGTGAAATGCTTCATGACTTTTTTGATGATTTTACCCAAAGTTCTTGTTGTTTAGCTTTTTCTCATATCTTTTTTGAAGAATTATCTCATGAATGACCCTTTGTTCTAAGAACTCATCCATCTCTTTCCTAGACAATCCTAGAGGAAGATTTTTCTTGTAATCTGAACAGATTTTTTCGATTTTATTCCTTGATAAAGTTGGGAAACCTAGCGTTCAGGCGAAGTAATTTATAATTTATAATGGATTGGATTTCCAAAACATTCATGATATAAAACATCAATTTTCTCTTTTCTTACCCACATCATCTAAGCCATCAACAAATAAGAAGACACATACTACTAGGCTGAAGAATAGATTTGAATTCATTATATTACATGGTTTACTAAACTCTATTCGATAAAATTCATGGTTTTATCTGATGAACACTTAATTTGATTAGTTAACAACGCATAGCATATGTCTTCAGAACACATGAAACAAACGATTAATGGAGATTTTGCTTTTTCCATCCAATCATCATGACAGGTGCATCACAGCCATTAAAATTCATCGTATTCATTCGAACTGACATCAATTTGATGCGAGTTAATTTTCTTGAACATTTTCTTCTCTTCTTCTCATTCTTCCTTTTCTAGGGTTCTATTTAATATCATTCGAAGACTTGGCACTATATTTTCGTCCAGCTAACTACTCATGTCATGAGACAGTTTTGGCTGGAATATGAGTTTTGTTTTGGGTGAAATTTTCTACTAGCGATCAATGTTAGTCCTTTTAATTGTAGGGATGAAATGTTCAACAACATGTTGAGGAGGACTCTGATTTAATCGTTTTTTATGAGAAGTTTACAGATTCCACAACTGTATTAAGTTGAGGCTGAGCTTCAATTGACCATTGAGTTGTAACGACACTAATCTCTCCTTTCACGAACTGTATTCTAATTTTCAAGCAGTAGTATTTTTAACGTGTGATTACATTAACATCTAAAATGCACATGTATGCATGTTATATGTATATTCTACTTGATTGCAATAAAGAAGAAAACAGCTGAACCTTACAGGTGCTGAAATTTTATCTTCCATTTTATGGAATGGGTTACATTGTCGGTCCAGAATCACTGTCCCTTTCTCCAGGATCAAATAAAAGTTTCCTGAATTTGAGCCTTTTGATTGTTCTGGAATACTTATGATCAACTCAATTCTTCAGTTAAGAGTAAATAGCAAGAGATCGCAACAGTGGCAATCGTGTGGTTAGAACAAAACAGTGTTTGGACTAATTTTTATTGCAATTCATCATCGAAGTGATTTCAGTTATGTTGCATGTGGACTTTTATTTTACGTTGTACAGTGTGTTATTATAAGATGTATGAATCTTTAGGATTCGATACGCAAGTGCTCAGCTGAGGCAGAGAGCTGAAACTTGGTGAGCAAACTTGGGCTTCAAATGAAATGCATTGATAGGCGGGAGGTCGAGTTTGGTCACCATGGCAACGATTTTCAGGCCAATTCCCGTTCCGTTAACGATTCCACTAGATTAGCCCTAAATTCTATTCCTCTGAGCGAATTTTTTTTGAATAAGTCTCAAATTAATCAGTCAGCATCCATCCATCAGCTCGATATTGTTTTTTTGATTTAATATCGATTCACGACCCAGTGGATCCACTATGAGGACAAGGAAGATGAGTTCTCAATAAAAAAAATCTAAGAACTCTCGAATATGGATTTGTTTAACTCATCATGAGACAAAAATGCTTTGGAAACAGTTTGAGAGAGTTTCTTGATGAAAATCTTCTAGCTGATTTCACCGTCAAAAGAGATTGTGAAAAGTTTCCTGACACTGGCTCGGCTATGGACGATATTGCGGGTAGCATTAGTAAACGAAAATTTGTGGTGAATGATTATTTTGTTCAAGCTGTTGAGCATCATAAATTAATTCGACTGTTATAATCTCAATGTCCACCAAGTTATAGCTCTCTATCTCTCTCCTTCAGAATTTTATGGGATTCCAAAGTCTCATACACCTTTAAATAACACACGGTATCATGAAAATTTATCATTTGATGGAGAACCTCGATTCTTAAAGGTTTCTTCCAGCAAAATAAACAAACTTTTCTTCAGATGATCAAAAGCCAGAGAAGGGAACAGTGTAAGAATTCTTGCGATGTAATTGAAAGTTTTTTCAAAATATCGGCGTAAAAAGAGCCAAAATAACGATGAGTAGAACATAAAGGAGATGAAAGATATCGATACGGTTGTTTGACATTCATTACCAGTGATTTTGGTGAGAAATTGATACAGAGAAACATTGGCTCCGATCCCCATCTCAACAACCAGAGGTCCAAAAATAGCTTTGTTCCATCTTTTCGAAAATTTGATTCCCAGAGAACGGAGCGTAAAATACCCATACATAATGATGTGGACGATGGAACTCAAAGTCAAAACCCATCGAGCTATCGCTGGCATATCAGAATAAAAGTAGAATAGAAGGAAAAATGTCATACCATGATGGAATTGGTGAACAAATGTGACTTTGTGTTTATTGAGAATCATCAATAATGTATCAATGAACGAAAAAAAAAGATATATCAAGAAGATCCATGATGAGAAGGCCCAATATTTGTCCAACAAAAAGTGATCATCACAAGCCAGCGCATGAAGTCCCCGATTCGAGAATGTTCTGAAGAACTCAGAAACCCCAGAATAACAGATGGAAGTGATGATGATCAAGTTGATGAAACAGTATGTTATATAGAAAGGTCGAGTAAAAGATGGAGTTGAGCGATTTTGCATCAAATATTCACCCAAACGGATACAAAATAAGTACGATATGAGAATACACCATGCTAGGTGCCTATTATCTCTGGTCCATTATTGCCAATAGCCAAGATCAAAATTACTGATCATCAACATTTTTAAACTGTACGAAATCAAATTATCTCGAATACTATTTAAAAATATCACCAAATTCGTTCTTATATGAAGAGTAATCAATACATCATGACGAAATATTTTTTCTATCAAAAAATAAAAAGCAAAAAAATATTTGGTTCTCTGTAGATTCATACCTCGATCTGAAACATATGATAGGGGAAAAGCCGAATGTACAACTTGCTTGCTAGGCTAATCGAACACTCGACTCTCGACTTTGCAAGTTTTACTCGGGCCGCGAGAAACTCACAGGCGATCAAACCTTATTTCGGGGCTAGTAGTACAACCCGGTAAAATTGAGTGTCAACAGATTAAAATGAAGAAAGGAACAGTTTAATGAACAGTATCAAATTAAAGATGAACATAACTGAACATAAAGGAAAGAAGTAGTACACAAGCACATAGAAACTAAAACACTTCACAAGGAGTTTATTCATCTACTTTCTAGCCTATTCCAGCCTCTCTAAACGGGTGTCATGCATGACATTTTATAGTCAATAGTGGGAGTCATCCATGAGGGAGCAGATATGGGAGGAGTTAGTTTATAAAAGAAGGAGAAAATACAATAAATATTCAGCCGTCACGGCTGATCAAAGTGTGTAAAGCAGGGACACCTATTTCCGCTAACACACCCCCCCAGTTGACCAAGACAGTTCCTGGTTTTCACACGAGAGAAGCAAGTGACGCTCTCAACTTCACAGTTTACGACGCCTTGATGACCTACCAATTCCATACTTGGGGTCATCAGTGCCACTATGGGGACTATGTTGACGAGGTGAGGGTCGTCGGAATGAATATCCATCACCATTCAGTGGATCAAATTCAAGAGTGGGTGAATATGATAATTCTGAAAATGGTGAGAAACTAGGAGACGGGTCAATCATCTCTTCGTCCTTAGAAGGGCGGTTCTCAGCAATAGTCTGTTCACTATTGACAATAATTCCCAGGGTCATCTGTGAGTCAGGGTGTGACCCTAGGTCCTTAACAATTGAAGGTATGAGCTCATTCATCTGCTGATCAGTCAATAGAGGAGTTTCAGCAGGAAAATCAGTTAGTGTGGATAGCTCGCTAATAATCTGATCATCAGTCAACTCTCTGGCTTGTACACCAGATGAGGATACAAGATAAGATGTTCCACACACATCTTCACTATGATCGTCAATAGAACCATTTTGATTGGGGTCATTAGAGAGTACAGTTGACTCAACCTTGGTTTTCATGGAGTCAACGCTTTGTTCGTCTTCGGTATCATCTATTGACGTAAATGGTCCAGGTGATATGGGTTGCGTTTCTGGAACATATATTGACCTTTTACGAGCTAAGGCTTTCTTTTTGTTGTTGTTGAGGAATAATTGCTCGTATGAAGGTGGTGTATCTTCATGATCACTCCAATCCCATTCGATAGTAGAATTATCA
>QZCP01000275.1:0-61680 GCA_003956705.1 Brevipalpus yothersi | reverse complement strand
CTCTCTCTCTCTCCTCTCTCTCTCTCTCTCTCTCTCTCTCTCTCTCTCTCTCTCTCTCTCTCTCTCTCTCTCTCTCTCTTAATTTTGGTGTATATGCAACACCCTGGAAGGTTTTCATGATTGGCTTCATTTATGATCACACATGGGAAACACATTTCTGAAAAACTCAGCCAACCTCTCTCTCTCTCTCCTCTCGCCTTTCAGTGGCTGATTCACTCTCTATCTCTCGAATATCATCAAGTTCTTAGCATAGTGGCTAATTTGTGTCCCATAGAGGTAGCTATACATGTATACACACAATGGATTCACATGAGCATGAGTTTGGTTTGTTTATTTGTGATGGGCCATTGCTCTCTCTCTCTCTCTCTCTCTCTCTCTCTCTCTCTCTCTCTCTCTCTCTCTCTCTCTCTCTCTTTCTTTCTTTCTTTCTTTCTTTCTTTCTTTCTTTCTTTCTTTCTTTCTTTCTTTCTATCTCTCAAACAGACACTCACTTTCTCTCCGTAGTGGTAGTGCCGATATGTGTTTGTGATGCAACCTGTATTCTTTTCCGATTGTAAAACTATACAGCCGATTTCATGGTATACACTCTCACAAAATCGATTGTCTGTTGAAGTTTCCTCCAATCTCATTGAAATTCAATTCAAGTATCATGATGCATGATAAAATTTTTCCATTCCTTTCCATCTCGATAGCACGAGTGGATCAAAAAGCAAGGTATAGTCATCTTGAACATTCGCTCAATCAAGAATTGTAGAAACCGAAAGCGCTAATAATGGTAAGGGTTGGTCAAAACAAGGACTTATTCATCTCTGTTTGTGGACTAGAATAGGAACACCTACTCAAACATACGAATACTTTTGCAAACTTTTGGAACCATATTTATTCTTCCAGAATTCCAGCTTCCAAGCAAGAATACAATAGCTATCGTATTGTTGTTATTATTATTCGCAAATAATGGGAACTTTATGTAGTGATCAAAGTGCATGATGGATGCTGAGAAAAAGAGGAATCATTGGGTTAGACATCATTTATCGATAATTGTTCACTTTTTCACCTTCTCAGAATGCACATACATACACATTCTTTGCTCAGATTTCCTTTAGAAGGTGTATTTCCTCATGATGTGATCAAATATCACGCTATCAGAGTCAGATGATACATTCAATTTTGGCCAAATTTCTTCATCTTTATTGGAGATCGATTTTTTTCTTCTTCTCTTGGCTTCTGGAGACTTGTATTCTTTTCTCTATTCTTTTGTGTGTGTATAAATGTGTTCCCTTCATACCACAACAAATAGCGATACCAAATGATCGCCATTAGCGTCAAGAAAGAATAAGTCACTCCACAGGCATTGATTGATCTTTTCAGAAGTTTTTTCTTCTCTCTTTTTTTTCGAGCAATAATATTGATTGGACCATTGAAATCTGGTGGAATACGAATAAAATAATAGCACTTTATGGTATCGATTTTTTCATGTCTCTATCCTTCTCCCAATTTGATTGAAAATGATACTTGATTGAAAATAAACGGACAAAGAATAGAGTTAAAAGCAAAGTTTTGCTATTGATTGGCTATTTGATTGTCTCTCTTCGTCTTTCTTTCATTCTCTCTCTTAGAATATTGATCTAGTTGAATGAGTGTTTGAAATCAGAGGGAATACTCTTTTCCTCTCTTCTCTCACTATTCATCAGCAGAATTGAACAATTTGTTTCGACTTTAGATTTGGAAGAGAGACAAACATTGGAATGACAGTAGAAAAAGATAAATATTTTTTCATGATAAAAAAATACCAAGAAAAGTTCCATGCCGAGTTGTCTGTGTTATCTTTCCACTTCTCATGACAAGTTCTAATTTCAAGTGAATCACATGTCATCATCATGATGAAATATGTGCTTCCAGCAGTAAAAGTGAGACATACACACAAATAATTGGCAAAGTCACATTAATAAATCCTGAGAATTCCAAGGAATCTAGATAATTAGAGGATTCTATGTGCTCTTGAAACAGCAAATATTGTTTAGTGGAGAAAGAAAGAATAAAAGCACAAAAAACGAGAATTGAGATAGATATTGCAAAAAGGAGGAATGCAAATGTATACTCGTTAGATTGATTTTCTCTGATGTTTTTTGTGTGATTCATTTTTTCTCTCTTTTTCTACTTCTTTGTTCACTGACTGTCTGTATATTGGTGCAATCAGAATATTCCATGCACAAAATAGGGTGCTCAGTATTTTGGAACACTTAGAATGAGATTGATATTTGAAATGCTGGGAAATTGGGAAATGCTTGTCTACTTTCCTCTCAGAGAAACTAAGAAAGTTTGTCTTTGCAAAAAAAGAAACAAGAAGTTACTTTCATCCTAATAAAATATTTTGTCCAACTCGTTGAGATTATAGAAAGGAACCAAAATTGATGAGAAGAATTCCTCCCAAAATTTCAATCACTCTCAACGTAAGCCTTATGGAACCTTGTCATCCAAGAAAAGTGGTCTCATCAATCATTGGTAGGGTTTTGATATCCATAAAAAGTTCAAACTCAATATAACTCTATTCAGTGAGCAAGTAAATATATCAAACAGAAAATAAAATGTCAAGATCCATCAAATCAGGTGAAAATTTCAATGAGAGCTCTTTTTAACCACAAAAGGATTGAGCACTGAATCTTTTTGGTTCTCAACCCAATTTCTGAGCGGAATATTCCAGCAATAGAGGTATTTTTAGAGGATTCACTGAGTATTTTGATGAATTTCTCTTCAAATTAACTTCGAAACACAGTCCAATATTGTAACATTCTTTGAGTGCTGGCCATAGGAAGTGGAGTGAAGTTCTCATTCCAAGTTCAAAATTGAGAATAAGAAGCTACTGTTCTTTAGCAATGAAAATGCCCACATCTTCCATGGCATACCAATACAATCATCATCACAATGAATTGCTCTCTATACACACATACACACATACACACGAGCACAAGACTACCAAAGTTTTTTTCACTTGCTCATCTAACCGAAGAAGCTAGTGTACAAGATCCTCTGTCATCACAAGATAGAGAGAAGCTATTTTGTGTGCCTCTCGGTCTCTCACTTCCTGCTAATGTATCCAATTTCGAATGGATGCTGTGCCCGAGAGCATTCATCATCTGAGCCCAAGAAAGTCAAAAGAAAAAGTTGAGCTGCGATTTTTTTTCTTTTACTCCTCTTATACACCATCATTCAGAGCTTAATTCACAAAATTTTCGGCTTCTTCTTGTTTCAGATGGGCAGTATGTACATGTAGAGCCAAAGAAGAACAAGAACAGTATACAAAACATAATTTCAGCATCTCAGGCACGAGCCACTGTTAGTCGATATGTTTCAAGATGGCCAAGAACTAGGAGACAATTTTTTTCTCCTCTCTTTATATAACTTGATCTTTATTCTTCTTTCTCTTCTTTTTCCATCACTGAATCATGAAAATTCATCTTTTATCTCAAAGAAACTCTAATGCGAAACAAATGAGCAAAATTTCTTCATCTCTCTCTGTTCGGTGGTTCCTTTTTGTTTCGGATAAATGATAGAATCGGATCATTATGCAAATATTTTTCCTCTATACTGGGTTAGCTTGAATTCTTGTGGTGAAAAAAAGTTCCTCTTTGAGCTTTGAGCGGGGATCATAAGATGTGATCTCTCTAGACGATACTTTCTCTCTCTCTCTTTTTCTCTGGATACATGATGAAGTTTCATATTGGCAAGACAAATGGAGCTTTAGGTGTGTATATATAAGATATTTCTTATTGTTGTGTCAGTTGAATGAGATATTCCCTGTAGAGTTCTGCCAGATCAATCTATCATTTACAAGAATATTGAAGAATTGAAGCAACTAACATTGTATGGTAGGATTTATTTGTTTTCCTTCTATTGCTTTTTATAATAAACCTCGGAGGTTTCTTCTTCTCTCCCCTATGTCATCATTATCGATTGCTATTGTTCATGCATCATGAAATGAAAACTACAATATTCAAACCACAATCGTAGTATTTTCGAAATTTCGAAATGATATTTTCTCAGTCAAATTTTCATATTGCATTCTATAGATCGTGAAAGTTATCGCATTGATTTGAAGTCTGTTTTTGGACTTACCTCTGAATTACCTTTGATTTTTCAACCTTTTGATACCAAATATCAAAGTTTCATGATTATTTCTCAATCATTTGCGTCAAATGTTACAGGTATTCTCGGATGTATTCTGTGTTACCAAAAATAGACAACTTCTACCTCCTAGCCACCAAATATGATGAGTAAAATGTATTGATTTGTATGGATAGTCATCGAGTTAAATTGGGAAATAATCAGAAATTCGAATTTTATTGGAGCTTCTATCATCGTGGAGAGTTCATTTTTTTACGAACCTTTCTCCTTTCTTTTATTCAGCCTCATATTAGTTTTAGCTCAAATAAGCGGCAAAAGAATAAGATACAAAAAACTCATCATCATCTCAGCATTGCTCCAAGACATCAAATACTTTTCAACAATATCATATTTCTTGCCCATTTTATGAGCCTCCGTAAAGAACGGAAATCATAAGCATGAAGTAAGAAGGATCTCAACCAGATCCATTCTCTATCTTAGAGCATCCAGTGAAAGTTCTTCTTCTTCTTCTTCATCATCATCTTTTCTTCCTCTTATTCCTACTGGTGCTTGCTGATGTCGCTCACTTTTTTTATTGACTCTCATTCATTTAACGGTTTTTATCATGCAGACTCATCGTCAAAATGAGAGACACACTTTTCCACTTTTTCATTTTCTACTCACACTCTTTTAGCTAAATTTTCTCTAATGCTAATAATAATAAATATATCTGAACAAATTAGTTCCATGGGTGTATATGTGAGAAATTTGTT
Source organism: Brevipalpus yothersi (assembly GCA_003956705.1). Taxonomy (NCBI): domain Eukaryota; kingdom Metazoa; phylum Arthropoda; class Arachnida; order Trombidiformes; family Tenuipalpidae; genus Brevipalpus; species Brevipalpus yothersi. Next base: position 56,806 of record QZCP01000275.1, on the reverse strand, counting down.
TGTTAGATGAACCTGACTGAATTTAGGTCTAATTTGAGGGAATTTTCCTTTTGAATTGTGTGCTTTCAAGGATACAAGCGACTTTTTGTAACTTTTCAAGCTCAGATTTTGCGGATCAGGTAAAAATTTTGGAAATTTGCAACAAAGCGAGTTGGCATTTAACAAGGAATTTTTTGACCAGCTATTTGAGACCGGGATTGACTTTGAGGCTCATGGTTAAAGATGAATTTTTCTGGCCCAAACTTTATAGAATTTTTATGATTTTGTCAATAATTGGATAAAATCTCGAATATTCCATGGAACAATGATTGCTATAGATTTTATGATTTCTATTCTATTTTAACCAAATTAGTAGGAAACTTAACAAATCTTTAATAGTTTTTTTTAAAGTTTGTCTTTCAAAAAATCCAAAAATAAGGTTCCTATTAGTGGAAAAATTTTATTTGCTCTGAAACAACGCTCTAACACGTGTTAGTTTATTAGTGCTAATGGGTGATAAAAATCTCTTCAATTATAACATTTTACTGAATATAGAAAAGTATTTCAGCTGTTAGAACTCAATTTCTCCCCTTCAAGGCACAAAATAAGTCTTGGTAAAAAAGTACTAACAATTGGCTAGATACACTTAATAGGTCATCATTTTATTCAACCCATTTATTGTGATGTGCATCATCATAATATAACATCATTTCGTGAAAGTAGCTCAAGTTCAACCAAGAAATAAGAATCTCTAAGTTCATGGGGTTTGTGTGTGAATAGAAAATTTATGCAAAATGCTACACCACACCATCTCAGCTTGTATACCTCATCATCCATCCTGATCACGATTTTTTTTCTCTACTTTTTACAACCAAACAATGATTCATTCCCATTGGTCATGGATCATGGTCATTAGCATTTTCTCATGATATTCTCAAGCCAAAGCTTATCTCACGTGGGGAGGCCATTCCTCTTTACACTGAATAACGGAACTCATCATATGAATAATATGACCAAAATCAAACTCCTTGGAGAAAAATTAAGATGATCGATTCAACAATTTTTAATCGAAAAGTTCACCGAATCACTAAGCTTTGGCTTGAAGGAAGAATTGCTAGAAAGAGAAGAAAAAAAATCTCGATGTATATACACACACCAGTTTCAGACTAGTATGGCTTGGGTTTCAATCAAGATTACATTCCGGAAGACATAGAAATATCCGGAGGCATCTTGTAGTTCACAGATGTAGAGTGAAAGACGTTTCTTCCTTGAGATTCATGAGATGAGAAAAGTTCAACAATTCTTTTGAAGAGAAAGATAGCAATTGAACTTTGGCTCCTTTTTGGTTCCTTGATTTGATACTAGTTCAGGAGTACCTTTCGTAAGATGACCAGAGAACATGGTGAATGTTGAAACGAAATTGGAAGAGGAGAATAACAACCAATGAAGCTAGAGAAAGAAGTAAGATTCAATCGATAATCTGTTGAAATAACAGAATTTTTATACCCCGTAAAGTCCCAAAGGATTTCATGGAGAAAGTAAGAAGCACAAAGTATTATAAGGAACCTTGTCCTCTTCAAGAATATCGTGATCATAGTTTGAGAGCAGCTTTTCAATTCATTTTCGTCTTTACTTTTCTATCCTTTCTTCATGATTTTCGTGCTATATGAGCCTTGATTCTGACCCTAGTATGATGAACAAGAGAACTAGGTAGCGAAAGAAAAAGAGGAAAAGAATAAGAGAATAAGAGAATAAGAGAGGAAAGTATGGGAATGTAATCTTCCCTAAAAACATTGAAAAAATGGAAGCAAAAAGAATCAATCTTCACTAGCCGAAAGTAGAAACCTTCCACATTGTCAGTTGGATGGATAAGGTAGAACTTTGATAAGTTATTTGGAGCACAAAAAAAATGCTCAAAAGATGCTGGATTCTCTTCTTAATCATCCCAGTAGAAAGATCATGCCATGGTTTGTTGGATGTTAAAATAGATGAAAAAAGTGGGAGATGCTGTTTCATTTATCATCTTGCAGTTTCCGAGAACTTTACACTCAAAGTTTGTTTTGTGAAAGTATGTTGAACTCGAAACTTAGAACAACAGAGAAAGTAATAACCATAGAAAGAAATTTTGAAAGAAAAAAATAATATCTATGATGAAGCTTCTTACTTCAATTCTGAACAATACAGCCGGGGATGAAAAGGATGCCCAGAATTCTGGTCAACCGCAAGGCACTTCTTCACTGTGAAATGCATCTCATCAGATACAGTTCATTCTTTGAGCAACAAAATTGTGAAATTTTGACTATTTTTAAAAGTCTCTGGGTCTTTATTGAAATAGAACACTACATAAGCTACAAATGAGTATGTCACAGCAAGCTTGTGCTTGAAGTTCTTCAGTTTTCAGATCATAAATCAATAAGAAAAAAGGTAGAGTACAAAAAATTACCCTCGAGAGTTACTTTCTCTTCTTGTTATTTTATCGAATAAAATACTCAGATCTTGAAAAGCCCACAGAGTATTCATTAGTTTCTAGAGCCCAAGAAAGTTGAGGTGATAGAAATTGGGGAAAAGAGAATGAATCAAACGTTGAACCTCAGATTTTGATAGATTTCCTTTTGCTTTTCACCCTCTTTCCCAGTATTACCACTTTCAAAGGTAATAAATCCTGGTCCAAAAACAGAATTCAGATTCATTCAGCTATAGTAGATCACTTTTTTACCATTCTCTTTCATACAGACTTTCATGCACTCTCGAACTTTCTCTCTCAATGTTCTTGATGGGTCCCTGTTTGGGGCTCCATTATGCTGCCGATAAACACCAGAATAATGCCGAAAAAACTGTAATGATTGATGACCACTCCACTTGTACAATTCAGCTTTGTTTCGGCTTGATCGGAAAAGTGGAGCCTCTCTACCGAACACTGGTCAATCCATAGTGTTCCTGGTGCTTTTTAAGGAAGAATGATGAACTTTTCTTCGTGGATTAGTGGCCATATGATTGAAAGCTTTGCTGATCAGACAGAGAAACTCATACTCAATAGGAGAATGAAGCTACAAAACATTAGATTTGTTTTTTTCTGTAGAACTTTGGGTGAATTTCTAAAAGAAAATAGCCTCAAATTTGAATTTTTTTCTCGAAGTATTAATCTGAGAAGAACTGTAGAGAACTTTCAAGTAGGAATTGGCTATTTTCGATAGAGTTATTTTCAATATTGTATTCTAAGGACTGGCTAATAAACTCCGGATGGAGCAATTTGTGCATTTATATCTTATAGAATAGAGCCAATCAATTTGTTCATGATTGAATAGACTTAGGAATTGTATTGCTAGAGAACTCAATCAAATGTGATCAACCTGAGTAAATTCAATTAACTGCTTAATGACTTTTGCCGGTGGTTCAACATCTCGATTAGGACTCTTTATTTCTTTCTTAGAGAATTTAAATTAAGCAAATTGTGTTTTATCACTTTTTTCCTGCTAATAGCTAATAAAAAGAGCAATTTTATCCCAAAACTTTGTCTATCGGTCGAATTATGGACGCTCTTTTACAATTTAATGGACTCAGCGGAAATTCTAACAGTTGTATTCCAGAACTTTCACCGCTTAGAGTTTAGAAATTCTGCCTTTCTCTCTATCATTGTAGAAAATTGCTACCGAAACTTTTTGATTCCAAATAAGCTGACATATACACTGATTTACTACTGAGAAATTACTACAAGAAGAACATGCTCTCTATTCAAAATCATTGATTTGAATCCATTGAGCAGGCATAGCCCTCTAGTGAGCATCGAAATTTCTCAAATTTTGATGATATTTGCACAGATCCCGCTTTTTATTTTAGGCATGATTGGACTTGCTATGTGAGCTTTTTATTCCAATTTCTTTCTTGTTTGTTTAACATTCATGAATTTTTCCCAAGGCTTACAATCATTTAGGGGCTAAATGAGAAGATTTTTTTGTATTAGTATTTCGAAAAAAATAAGCCTATTGAATCACTTTCAAAGCTCCCGTATATTATAACGGTGACATTATTCGCCCTAACTGTATCATGGCTCTCGGGATTTTCTGTCGAAATTTTTGCATCCTCAAGCATTTGATGCTTTTATTCACCACGTATTTCGTATTTTAGCCTCACGTATGCCCAAGCCATGATCACTTGCCATCAGAATCTGCATGAATTTGAATCAGTTATGAATCTGTGGATGGAGAAGAAACACGCTTTAGTTGGCTTATGAACTTCATACAGCATTCAAGCATTCAGATCCAAGGATATAGAGGCTTCATGAATAAATTAGTCTTAGGGTTGAAATTGAAAGTTCGGATAAGTGGGAAGAGAGAGAAAAAAAATGTCTCCCAGCTAGTATATGGATGATTTTGCCCAATTTTTCAATTGTTGCCACACATTCTATCTCTAAGTCTTCCATGGCACAAAATTTTACTTCTTCTGTCCCTTTTCTAGCAAAATTTTCTCTCCCAAAAACTTATCCAATGATCAGCTTTCTGTATCACTTTACACATGACTAAATTCTATCGCTGCACTTGTCTGTATGCATTTTTTTGTGTGTGAATGCCGAAAGCCTTCAATCTCTCGGGAGGATTCCAATAGAGATTTATCCAGACACAAGGCAACCTCAGTGAATTTTAAATTTATCTCTTTGAAAACCTCTTTTTCTTCCCTTTAACCGAGGTCTGTGTGATGTGAGGTTTGTGCAGTGTCCATGAATGCAGCTTGACACCAGAAGAGGCTTTCTATAGTGTGGACCTTTGAAAATTTCTCTCGAGAATTGGGATGACAAAATAACCGATTCCCGTCATCAGATTTTGGATTCATTTGAAAGATTTTCTTTATATATCACACTACGATGATTCTCTGCGTTTCCCTCCTCCCATCGGATGCCTCCTCCATCAAATTTTTTTACACAGACTAGCTCAATCTTATCACTTCAATACAGACTCATTTAGAATCATTGGAGGCGGGAAAATTTTAGAGACCTCATTCCTCTTCGATTTGCTACTCTTCACACTTGAATAGTGGCCACAATAATGATGGTGATAATCGTCTTTCTCTCTCTCTTTGACGGCACATCTCCAGTATTTCGATTGAGGTTCAGAGAAAATTTTGTCCCGATAAACTGTGGAAATTATTCCCCCCAAAAAAAGGCAACAAAATTCTCTTCAACATTATGGGGGCTGTGTGAAGCTCATGATTCAGCTTTGATATTCTGTTTTCATCTTCTACATGATATATATTTTCATCCATCCATTTGTTCCATCATTTTGCATTGGCCTCATCATTATTCTAATCCAAATGTCTTCTCTTTCTCTTTCTCTCTTATTCTTATATTCTCATCTTTTATGCAGATCCACCAGCAGTAACTATGGATCCGGAAGGAAAGATTCCCGTAAATGAGAGCGGAAGCCTTCGGATAAGTTGCATTTTTGATGCCAATCCACCCAATGTTAGTGATATAGTTTGGTATAAGAATGGCCGGCCAATGAACATTTATACTAGTCAACGATCATCATCTTCTCCATCTTCATCTTCCTCTCCTTCATCCTCCACTACCATGATGAACAATATTGTCCTGAACAAAGAATCGACTACATTAATCATTGATGGTATTACTCGAAATGATTCGGGATACTTTTCATGTCATCTTAAGAATGCTTATGGTGAAGGAAACGCAACCAATCAAGCCTTTGTAGACGTTTGGTGTAAGTTATCATATTATTGACTCCAATGACCATTGTGTGTCATATTGTGTCACGATGGTCATTTTATATGCATGAAAAGTAAATCAATCACTTTCAGGACAATCAGTTTCAAATTTTTTGGCGCTGCTTGGAAGATTGCTTGGAAGCAATGTTATTCCCATCCTCTTTTGGGACATTTTACAAAGAGTTTAGTGAGATGAAAATTTAGGTTCTAAGTGATGCTGTTACTGATAAGATTTTGGATTCTTGCTCTTCGATCAATCGCAAATTCGTCATGGTCATGAGTGTGGATGTTGGACATTGATCGATGATAATCCGTATTCTGATTGCATACAAAGTTTCTTTTTCTCATCCAGTTTTTTTGCATGTATTCCTTCTCTAAGTTCTGTGTTACGATTACATTAACAAGGATGAAAAAAGGGAAGATGGAAGAGAGAGAGAGAGAAAGAAGACTGGTCATGGTGAAACTCATCCATATTCATGTTGAATTCACTTCACTGGCAGCATCTATCATATCGTGCTGAACAAAATTGGTGAAGATGGATGTTCGACAGATTGGTGAAGAAAAACCTTGCCATTTGACTCACGTTTTTGTGGGTGTATGTATGTATGATGATGGGACTGAAGTTTTGTGAATTCTATTCACAAGAGAAAATATTCTGAAAAGTAACATTAGTACAAATGAGTGAATATTTTATACACCAGCTACCGAAATCGCTTTTTTACCATCTGATCTGCTATACATATGCATGTGAGAAAAAAATTGACCATGAGAGTGAGGAACGAAGAAAATAGATTCCCACTTGGAATTGTAATAGAAATTATAGAAGAACTGTTATATTTTCATGGTAAGAGGGAAAAAGCTCTATTAGCCAGACAATCGATAGTTTATCAATTGAAAAACAATCAATTTCTTGTCCATGATGAAGTTATTTTGAAAATATTTCTCACAAAAATTGAGATAACAATTTGTTTGAAAGTTGGCTGAAAGTTTGAAATTCATTAAAGTTTAGATTGGAGTTTCGTTTTTGTTGGACTTTTCAAGCAATTATACCTCCTTACACAAACATATATGGAAATACGAGAATAATGAAACCAATTTATAGCATCATTATCAGAATTTTGTGTAAAATTTTTCAATCTGTTACCTGTTTTACATCAATTTCCCAGCATTCAAAGTTTTATAATTGCTCTTTTCGCATGATATCATCATTGAATTCGGCTCAATTGATGAGAAAATATTAAAAATTCTGAATCTTCTAAATTTTCTCTTCTCTTCCATTTATTTTCTCGCATAAATAGATCCTCCTACTGTGTATATAGATATACGTCCGTCCATTGTTATAGAGACAAGCAATTCATTGGTTATACTTCGATGTATGGTACAAGATGGTAATCCAAAAACTTTGACCACAGTATATTGGTATTTCAATGGGAAACGATTCGAAACCACTCGGGACCAAGGAGCTTTTAAGCTGACCATTTCCAATATAACACGCCATCATACTGGCAATTATTCTTGTAGAGGCCACAATGGAGCACTTCGAGCTAGCCCAATGTCCGCTCATCGAACACTAACTGTTCAATGTAAGTTGAAGTTATAATAATAACGGTACACTATTTGGGTCTCTTACAATTGAGTGTTTATTCTCTTCGAGTACATTGAAATGAATAATTGATTTTCTTCTCATTCTTTATCACGAGAAATGAATAGCTGATGACTTTTCTGTATTTGAAAATCCATTGTAGCGTGTAGTTTTTTTGATCTCAAGAATACATCATGAATTCAATATTCAAGTGGCACTATTCTGATGATAATTCTATCTGAATGGCACCAACTGAATATTCTAGCTGTATGTTTTTCGAGGCATTGAATAGAGTTCAATACGGGTGAATTTTTTTCGATAGTTTCGAAAGGTTGTAAGCCAATTGTTGAGTTGGGTTGCAGTCTCTAATTAGGAGAGCAAACAGTGCTAGCTATCATTCCATGTATTTTCTTTGAGCCGTTATTTTTATAATTTCCAATTTTGAAATTTGTGATGCCATTAGATTGAATAGAATGATGAATACTAGAGATTTTTTCCCATGAAAATTTGGAAGAAAATCGATATCTAAGATTCAGATTTTTTTGAAGCACAATGCCTTATTGAAAACCAGCTATTTATGGTGAACCTTACAGGTGTCATAGTGCCACAACCATGGAAGAATTGGACAATTCATCAATATTGAATTCCGATTTGCGTTGGAAACATCCGCCATGAAATTGTGAATTTTCCATTCAAACTCCCATTCACTTGTCCTAGCAAAGCCAACTACAAAAAGAGAAAGCCTAGCAGAAGCCCAGGGTTGAAGAATTTGATGAATTGAGGATATACTCGAAATATTTCCATGAGTTAGACCGAGATATTTTTTGCTCAGAAAAAACTCTCAAATCTGATGGATCGAACTGATTCCACATATATTTTTTCCTCTCACCACTTGGCTATGACAGAATGATGCTGAGTGGGCGATTGTCAGTTTTAGTGGATCATTGAAATCCTTTTTCGACAGTTAAGCTATTGGAAGTTAGGATTTTCTCTCTCTCTCTCTCTCTCTCTCTCTCTCTCTCTCTCTCTCTCTTCCTCCGTACTCTGATGCTTTTTTTCCATAGCTCGAAGTGGTACACTATTTGAATGGATATTTCTTTCATTCTCTCTTTATCCAATAGATACTCCTGGCAAGCCAAATTTAACCGCCAATTTTGATGGTGAAGTGTTATTCAAGGGAAACAAAGTTACTCTGACCTGTTCACTGGGCGAAGATATTGGTTATCCATCAGCAGATTCTTACGCATGGCTTCACCGAGGAGTACCTTTACATGGTGTCACACAAAGTGTCTATCAAATTGATTCACTTTCGGTAGCAAACCAGGGAAATTATTCTTGTTCAGCGAGCAATTCAGTTGGTAAAGGCTTATTTGCTCATTTTTTTCTCAAAGCTAAAGGTAAGTGGAAAATACACAGGCAAAAAAATGCATGTACCATCAGAATAGGACAGAATTTTGAGTATCACTCAACTGGTAATCTATGATTCTGATTTGCCTGATAAGTAAATTCTATCCCTACTTTTTTCATGAACAAGGTGCATATCTGAGAGATTGTTTAGCTTGGGTACATGCTTATTATCAGAACTTTTACTACTCTTTCAGTCGAGAAAAGTTCATATCTTGAGGTATCTATTGTCAGATTGTGTGGAAAATGGAACATATTGTTGAATATTGATTCTAGCATCCTCATGATAGCCTCAAGACATGATGTATTCTTGGAAATCGTGTCACATTGAGTATATGAGATACCCTAATGTGTCAGTGTGATTTAGAGTCAGAGACAATTGAAATGATTTGTAGTGAATAGATCCTGGAGGACTTGTTTCCATCTATTCTGGATTGAACTAAATGGAAACCTGCCAATGAAGCGTCTAGAATGAGAATTGCTTTTGTGACAAGATTACTGGTCTCTCTTTTTTAGTGTCTTGACAAGATCAGATAGGATTAATTTATCCATTGTAGTTCCATACAGAATGCTGTGAGACCCAATGACCACTTAATTCAACCTTCTCTTTGTAAGATGAAACAATCTGTAAGATAGATTTTGGAACAAAGTAGACTTTTTTGAGGAATTATTTTGGAAAAATGAAGAATTGTTTTCAGAAGTGGTCAGTTTATTGAGCAAAAAATTCTCGAATCAAATTCAAATTATATTACACATCATAGTTGGAATATGAAAAATGAAACAATATAACTGTTAACCATTTCAGATGGCTGAATTATAATTCAATTATATTATCATGATAGATATTGAAGTTTATGGAAAGTTTTAACCGATTTATCATCCTACGGAAACAATATCTTCCAGCAAAGTTACTCTCTTGAAAATATACTTTGTCTACATTTTAGTGGGGACTATTCTGATAATCATGGGAAATATTCGAATGAGATGAATTGGACTGAGCAATACAAAACAACAGATGTGGATATCGGTCACCATATAATCTGATTTAGAAAGTTTCAGTTCATGATACAGGGGAGAAGAGTGAACAAAGCTTTTTTTTGTGAAGCTTTGAAAAATGTTGGGCAAGCAGGAAGAAGAAAGAATGAAATTGAATTGAAAATTCTTTTAAGACGAAAAATTGATTCTTTATACCGGAAAGACTTTGAAAATAGGATTCATCTTTCTTTTTTTCTAAACTTTCTTCTTTGTGATAGTAGAACTTTGTACTAGAACTTTTTCTCCTTTTTTCGCTCACTTCACCTTCGATTTTCTGAATCTTTTGACTCTATTATTTTCTCTCTCTCTCTCTCTCTCTCTCTCTCTCTCTCTCTCTCTCTCTCTTCCTTTATTTTCTCCAAAATTGTCTTTCAACCAAAAAGGAGCTCCCAAGATGATACAAGGTCTACCCGAAAGTGTTGGCTCTTTGAGCAATCAATCGTTAACCTTATTCTGTCAAATTGAATGTGAACCTCTGTGTCCAATACGCTGGTATCGAAACAATCAAAGTTTAGGCGTTGGATTTATCGACAATAATGGACTTGATGGTAGCTTGAGCCATGATCTGGATAGGTCTCGAGAGTTGGGACATGTGGATGAACAATACACTCGATATTATTCAATTCGAGTGTCTATTATACGGGAAGATCCTGAATCTGATCATCTTGCATCAGTTGTTAGTTATTTGAGCATAAAAGACAATTCATTTCTTCAAGATTCTGATAAGATCACATGCGCCAGTCAATCAAATGGTATTGGACCAGCAGTAACAAGTTCAGCAACATATCATCTCGAATGTGAGTATTGTGGAAAATATTCTTCTCACTGTTCTCCATGTATTTTCAATCATCGAAAAAAAACATCATGAATTCCAGCCGGAAAAGATGGAATTTTTCCATGCACACTTTTATAAATCGGAAGCTAGGAAAAAATACTCACTATCTCGTTAAATTTTTTTCAAAAAGATCAAACATAGTTCACTTTCGACTATTAATCTCTATGATCATGATAATCTTGAATTCAACCGGAAGTAGAAGTGATAGTCAATCCAGATTGAACTCATTGAATAGAATTTTTTCATCTACATTTAATGAACTCATAATTAAGACTCACAAGATTTTGATCTGTGTGGATAGATATTGAGTCCAAGTATTGACTTTACATATCCTTATCGATTGGCGAGATTCTTGATTGTCTCGATCAATGTCCACGTGCCTACACACATGTGTATGAAGGACAATTTTAATTTGATTTTCATGTTATTGTTTCCGTTACAGCCCCCCCAGCAAATGTACAAGTTTCTTCAAGACAAATAGAAGTGATGGAAGGAGATCCTCTTCCTACCAACACAATCATGTGCTCAGGTGATTCTAATCCCAGAGGACATTATCATTGGATTCGTGGATCGAATAGTGAGATAATTGCTTATGGACCAAGATTGAGCTTCAATCATTCTTCAACCCGAATATCAAGGGAATTCAATGATACTTATACTTGTGTGGTCACCAATAAACATGGTACCAGTGTGGCTCATTTTGTGCTCAATGTTTTGTGTAAGTAACCAGAAGTGACCTTTGAACTCTGGTCACATCGAATGTTTACTTTTTTTCTCAACCAATTTTTGACTCTCTTATGTTTTGAAAATTTTTCGGAAAGCTATCCTTATTGTTGATATTTTAAAGGTTTACAGCAAGGTTTGGTCATTATTCATAGGCTTCATGATCTTTATTGTTGATCCTCTAATCTCAACTAATCAATCATCTCAAAAACTATGTGAAATAGCTTCAATCCTCAGATTATGTTGGTGAGGTTCAATTGTTTGGATCAGTTTTGATTATAATTTATTAATTAACAAAAGAACTGAAATTAATCATTTGATCCCCCAAAACAACGATTATCTCTTCGTGATGACCAAATGCATGTACCATCCCTGTTATATTTCCTAATCGCTTGAATCGACAAAGTAAAGTGTGGTTAAAGATGGATTCATAAGACTGGGAATGATTAAAAAAATTCAACCGGCATGAGCTCTTCGGAATGTTACCATTAATAAAAATATGGACAAAATTTGATTGGAAAAACTCACATGTGGAAAGTTCATTGAATCAGATGAATCAGATGATCGTTGAGACTTCTGAATGATATTCGCATCACTTGAGTTCACCAAGTTGGTTCCTCTGAGTAACCGATAAACTAGTAACAATTGAACTGTATAAAAAGTCGATAAACATGAGACAATTTTGAGGTGGAATTCAATTACAATCAAGCGAATGAATGGAATGGAGACAGAGAAAAAAATCACTCAACAACATTCTATCCTTAATGATACAAATTCATTTACATAGTAATTTAATTAGCTCTTTGGTCACCCTACCAGTGAAAAGGAAAGCAAGAAGAAAAAACTTTAATGATGTTGATGGTTTCATCAGCATCATCAAATTCTATCAAGTGTATTTTTTTTCTATTCTCATCAATGGACATGAAAAAGGGTTTCCTATGCTTGTTTTCCTCCACCAATTGATGATGATTCCTCTGGAATTTCAAATTCTCTCTCTCTCTCTCTCAAGATAATTCCATGGCTAATTTTATCTCACTAAATTCTTTTCTACCCCCAGATCAACCCGAGTGTCGAGTTAGACGAGAATCCATTGGAGTGGATAAATCGCTATTAGAGTGTGAAGCAACCTCCAATCCGCCTGTTCTTAATTTCACATGGATGCGCCATAATCGAACTTTGGGTGATTCCATTCGAAATGAACCTTCATCGTTGCCTTCAGTAGATGCTTACCGATCATCATCAATGTTGAATAAAGTGAAAGTAGGCCGACAAAAATCGATTATTGTCTTGGAAAATAATGATCTGGACGCTTATTCATGTGTGGCCACCAATATTATTGGAAGCTCGCCACCCTGTAAATTAAAAATTCAACAAATATTCAGTGAGTATAACGTATAATGATAATACGATTTTCTTTCTTGATGGGAAAGTTCTCATCATGTGTATGATTGAAAGACATGAAGAACTTCTCTTATCAAACGGTTCTCGAACTGCATGTAAACAAAAAGTCGATCAGCTGGCGAGAGTTCTGTTATCAATTTGTAAGTTGATAAAATTTCGAGTTTATGATGAACACATCATGAAGGCATGGTGAACATTCAAGCCACTGAATGTCTATCCATGTGATGATACTGATCTCTTTTAGCTTTCATCACACGATAGATTCAAGGCTCTACTCTCACTATCTTCCGAGAATATAATTAAGATTCAACATCATCATCAGCATACTCATCCATCGGAAACGAATTCGAAACGAGTTGCTGAAAGTTTACATGAAATTCTACTCGTACTGGTTGGATGATTTTGAAAGTGGATCCAAGTCGATATATTCAATCTTCAGTCTCTCTCTCTCTCTCTCTCTCTCTCTCTCTCTCTCTCTCTCTCTCTCTCTTCCTCTCTGTAAATACATCTCTGTATGTGTGTTGACTTGTTATTGAGTTAGTTTATTTGAGATATAAACTCGTGTACGTATATATGCAAAATAGCATTGAAAGTGAGAAGAAAAAGTGAGCCCAAAAACAGTCAAATGCATTTTGGCAAGTATGATGAATATTTCCGTCTCATGTCAGAAAGAATTTAGACATTCAGATTTAAGTAGCGTGTTAGCTTGAGGAATGGCAGAGAGAGAGAGAGAGAGAGAGAGAGAAAGTAAAAAAGTGAATAAGTGCAGAAAAAATATTTCAACCATGAGGAGTGAAGAAAAATGTGTGTGTATGAGAGCCGCAAATGATGAAAATAAAGATGTTGATGATGAGAATGTCAAGTTGAAGAAATAGTTTTGACTTTTGGATGTCATAATATGATAGAGTATATTTGAGAGAAGCCAAAAATTTTACTTTCCATACACCTCGGACATTCTATTCGATTTTGGCTTTTTTTCGTAAAAATTCTTTCCACCAGAATCACATCAAGTTCATTGACTCTATGGATTGATGAATGTGTCAAAGAGATGAGAATAGAATCAGTGAACTCTATTTCTGAAAAAAACCCAAATCCAACTATCCCTGCAACTTTTTCCCAGGATTTCTCGAAAAATTCCAAGTTATACTACATACTGTATAGATACAACGATGTTAATCTTCGACTTGTTAAGGATGCAATGAGCTACTTCTAAGGCATCTCAGATGAATTTGTTCTCTTGTTCTCTGGAGTTCTGGAAAAAGAAGACAAAATGAAAATTCGAAAAGATATAAAGTGAGAATTGATGTTGAAAAAAGAAGAAGAATTGAAAAGATGGTGACTCAATCGAGAAAATAAAGGGTTTCAAGTGTAGAGTAGGAAGGGAACAGAATCGTGAAAGTTAAGCCTCCTTCTATTCCTCTTCCTTCTTCAACCTGATTTTGATTACAATTAATTGCATTACTAGTCTTCATCTTGAGGGCTTCCAATTTTTCATCTCGATTCCTCGCCTCTCAAGTCTATTTATCTTATACTAAGGAATGACTGTGAAGCGTTAAGAAAAATAGTCTTACAAATCGTTTTGCTTTCAGTGTTCCTCTTTCTTTCTCCTTTTCTCATCCTCATCTTCAACTTTTACTCTTTTTCACAGCATCACCACATGAGCATCTCATTTTCATCTTTTCTGCTCTACTTTCTCTACGACTTTTTGTTCTGTTCGTAAAATAAGTGTTCGAATCTTTTCTCTCTCTCTCTCTCTCTCTCTCTCTCTCTCTCTCTCTCTCTCTCTCTCTCTCTCTCTCTCTCTCTCTAGTTTGCTGATGAAATTTCGATTTCATTCTAACTTCGGTTGATAGTTGGAAGAAGTCGACATTCTTCATCCTTCATCCTTAGATGCTGAATAGAATAGAAGTGGATTAAAAGTCGTTGACAAATTGTTCTTTCCAACAGACATGAACTAATGCATAAAAACTGTGAAGACCAGTTAATCTTGGTCTCATCTTGCCAGAACTCATCAATTTGAGGCGATTTTTTTTCTACTCTCTTCTCTTTCGATTTTTTTCGACTTCTTTTATCCGTTTGATAAATGATCTGTTAAGATTGCATGGATCAAAGTTGATTAGAATTTTAAAATTAATGATCCAAGTCGATTGATTCATCTCATCTGTGAGACGAAATTCTTTCACCATGCTTGTCATTTTCGCCTCTCATTCTAGGTTCTCAACCTTAGCTCTTGATGAATTTCGGCAATTTTCTCATCAAATTCCCCAAATTTTCGCCGAAAGTTTATCAATAATCTATGTGAACTTTTTCCTCATCCTCCGATATTGAATATTAGATTCCAGTCAGGATGAAACATCTAATAGCTATCGCAGCTTAGATTAATATTCTCTAGCAGAATTTTCATCAGCCACCAAGCTACTGCAAATTGTTTTTCAAGTCTAGCATTGATTTTCTCACAATATGTTGGAATGTCCTAGTAAAATTCGCTATCTGAATAACCCATCTCACTAGCATATCATCTTCTTGTGCAAGAATTCTTTCGAATCATCCAAGGATGAAACAAAGACTTATAGCCTCTTGACCTCTGTGGATGCTCTTGCCTGAGGATCATTTTCTCTTCTATTTGGCTAACTTAATTTCCTTCCAAGTGTTAAACTTCCGAGTCAGAATAGCTAATTCTTCTAGTTAAATCAGGATAAAAGATGCTCGATCAGAGAAGAGAAAGAGAGAGAGAGAGAGAGAGAGAGAGAGAGAGAGAGAGAGAGAGAGAGAGAGAGAGAGAGAGAAGCAAATCTTGTATTACTCGCTTTTGCCTCTGATTTGCTCATTCAATTGTAAGCTGTTCACACTTTTTCTCTCGGATCATCCATCTTTCTCTTGTCACCATCACTTCGCCCAGCATCACAGCATCTTTCACTGTAATTTCTTTGTACGTGCTCACCGCATCAATTCAGACAGAGCATCCTTCTCATGTCGCTGCAATTCTGTCTCTTCCCGCTCTTCCTCATCTCCACCATCCAGCATCATCTCTTCTCTCTCTCTCTCTCTCTCATCCTCATTGGGCTGAAGCTTATTTCTCGCCTCATCCAAATCCAATCCCTTCTTCACGTTCTCTACTAGTCAGCTTTTTCTTTCACTTTCCCTCTATTCTTTTATATCATCAACCGTATTATGTCACCCAAATAACATGCTCAGCTTCTTGGGATCTTCCCGAATGGCAATTGCATATCAGATGAACAACATACACACATACACATACCAACGGTACAATGACCGATGAAAGGAGACCATATTAATCGACATACACAAGGCCAAAGTCATCATCATTGGCCTATCTTGAGCCTGTGAATCGATAAATTGATAAAGTAATCCAGAATACAGACAAAAGATTGTGTAGAATAATGGAAGAAGAATAGAAAAAAAGAAGCCAAGATTCTTATGAGAATGTATACGCTTGAATAGCGTTCAAGTATGCTGGAAGTTGGAAAGATGAAGACTTAACCTTCTCCCATCTTTTATCCAGCATCTTCTCTCTCTCTCCCTTTTCTCATATAACACCACTCATCTGTGTACAAGTTACAACAAGTCATATACATTCATAGTTGGTGTAGTTCATCATCATACTTGCATAGTCTCGAGAAATGATTACAACAGACAATAGGGTTGGGCTGAGAAGAGAATAATTTCATCTCTTTTTTCTCTTCTCACTTACCATGAATTGATATGAAGTATGTGTATGTGTCTTATGGTAAGATGAAAGATGTATAGATAAAATCAGAAAAGTGAATCAAGTGAGAGAAAGAATATCATGAAGAAGTGAGTTCATCTATTGTGACATTTTCACTTTCATTTTTCTGATTTTTTTTCTCCTTCTTTTTCATCGCCTATCTTCCTTGAAGCATTTTTCGATCCCAAAAAATAATCTAGTTAATTTCATGATATCTTTTCTAATTATATTCTGTCTTGAGACCTTTTCCAAGCAGCATAGAATATATGATTTATGATGAATAATCAAGATACTCTTCTCTGAGGCTCTGTTATTTCCTTAACTTTTTCTCTCTCTCCTCTTCCAGCATTCAACATTTATCTTTTCTGGGTTCATTTCATGCCCTCTCTTCCTCTCTTTTTCTACTTCGTCTTCTTTTTTTCTATCATCCATGATTCAAGTAATCGTCAGCATCCCTAACTAAGAGAGAGGAAGAGATGAAAAGAGGGTGAAGTAGAAGTCTCAAAATCATCATCTCGTTCTCCTCATCTCAGCATTACTAATTTGAGCATGAAAGAAGCTGTTTTCATCGTCTCTTTCGCTCTTCTCCTCTCTATTCCTTTTGTCTTCAGTGCAACTTGTATTCGCATCAATTAACACATACAAATATATGAGAGCACCATATATCCATAGGTCTTGGTGGATGTGTATGTTCCTCATCTCAACACCTTGAGAAATGAACGATGTTGGAATGAAAAAATAAAAAGAAAATTGAGAGTAGAAAAGTGGTGAGACAAGAGGAAGAATAGGAAATGAGAAGAGAGAGAGAAAGTTAACTGACAAAACTAAAGGAATGGAGCACTTCGAATGATGAAGAATGATGATGATTGCTATCAGCTTTATTTCAAGCTCTTTTTGGCGCTCTTTTTTTACAATTGGATGGATGGATAAATGAGAGAGGAGAAAAATGAACGAAAAACAAAAGGATTTCTTTTTCTTCATCTTCAAGAAGTGTATGGCGTGCGTGAGAGAGGAGAGCAAAATTCATTCGATGGATTGTATCTGATTCAATTCTGATTTAAGGTATGAGTAACGAGAGATGCTATCAAAAATTCCATCCATTTCTATCCATCTTTTTCCGATTCAGTCTTACACCTTGTATTCACACATTTCATGAACCAAGAAATTCTTTATCACTCTGAAAAATCTGATCCCACGAAGAGAGGGAACAATTTTTTTCATCCACTAATCAAATTGATAAAATATTCGAGGTTTTGGTCACTTGTTACTTTTATCAGCTTGTTGCCCAACAAAATTTCATCCGTTCGATTGAGAGAAGAATTGAACAAAAAAAGTTTCCTCCACTGATTCTGTACTCATATATTCCATCAAGTATGATGCATGTTATCATTTCCAAATTCTTCTCCTCCTTTGGGGGAATATATACAATTCTCATTCAAGCCCATGGCTCAAAGTTGAATCTTCCACATTAGTTTGTGGAAGCCTCTTCATCATCATCTACAGCTAATGAATGAATGGATGGATGAATGGTAAATGTTGATGCAGCTGATCGTGAGAAAAATAATGGTCTTACTACATTCTGATAGATTTCACAGAGGAAGAGGGAAAGAGAGAGAGAGAAAATCTAATTCAACATTGGACAGAGAAGGATGACTAGAACCAAGTCTACCATAACTTAGCTCATCGAGCAGCAACCAGATGATTAATTGAAATGGACATTCCTATGATATATGGCCATGTATAGCTCATGAAGTATAAAGATGATGGGCTTGTATTCTGTCTTCTGGGTAGTGCAACTTGGACAGTCAATATATTGAGCTGAGCTTTCAGAAATACTATTCTGAATATCCGTTCATTCCATATGGATTCTGTGCTGATAGCGTTCCAATGTATCTACTACATTTGATGAATTTTCAGAGAGTATTACTATTCTCTCAACTTCTGATGCTGGTGTGTGGATGATGAATTTCTGGGCAGAGAGGTCATTAATTTATTTCATAATGGCCAAAATATTTATCATTCAGAGTTTCATTCATTTTCAAACCATTCCATCCATCTATCTATCTATTCCATATTATTATTATTCACCGTTCAACTTGAGTTACATGCAAATCTTCTCCATTTCCAATATTACACCACTACCTTTCGAATAATATATGCTCTTGTCCTTATTTTTCTCCTGAGAATCATTATTACTTGTCACCCAAAGGATCATGAATCAATTTTGGTTGAACATTATTAGTAATAGCAGTAACAATGACCAGTAATGGTGTCATCTCATGAGGAAAACATGAGCATTAACCACTGTTCCATAAGTATTCGGACAGAATGAAATCATTTCGTAAATCACAATGAAAGATGTGAAAGAAATGGAAACTTGAGAGTCGATTGAGAATAGAGTGAAGATCAAAATTTATTGGCCTTATCTGTGAGAGGACCATTTCGACCTATTTCTCGAACTATTGACTTGACATCATTGAAAACTCGCTTGCACAGCTCATGTCCATCTCTTCTCACAATGAAATTAATCCTCCTGATCAATTGATTGATTGTTTTGGCTTCCCAGCCATCTTCATATATTTTGTTGGAAAGATGAGACCAAAATGTTTCAATTGGCCTGGCCTGTGGAACATTTGGTGGGTTATCTTCCTTCGGCACAAACTTGAGACCATTTTCCTCCATCCAAGTGACCACTTTTTTTGCATAATGAGCAGATGCTAAATCTGGCCAAAATATATAATCATCATCAGGATGATTCTCCTTAATAAATCCAGTGAGTATGGGCTTGATGCATTCATTCAGATAGTGATCAGCATTCATGGAAACGGACTTCCGACGAATGATGAATGGTCTTGAGCATCCTCTCTCTGAAATTGTTATCCATATAAGAACTTTTGTTGGATATTTTTTTCGAGTCTTATATTTAACAGATGGAGGTGTCTCCTTGACATTATCAGTGTAAAATCCAGTATTTGCAGGATCGTCATCGTTTTTCAGGCCATAATATTTTTCATCATCCATGACGACTGCGCAGTTGTTGACCAAGTGTCGACGATAAAGTCGAAGTGCTTTTTGTCGAATTTTTTTTATCTCCTCCTCAGTATATTGTGGTCTCTTTCGTCTTTTCCGATAGATTATACCCTCTTCCTGTAAGAATCGATGAGCACTTGTCGGTGAAATCTTGCATTCACGAGCCAACTTTCTGATACTGACTCCCTTTCGATTTTTGGCTCTTCTTCGGAGTTTCCTCTTGACTGGGGTCAATATAACACGTGGACGACCGGAACGTGGCTTATCATGTAGTCCACCACCCTCTCTGATCCTCTTGATATTATCATATATCGTCGATCTCTTGAAACCGAAGGGCTTGAGATGATTCACTAGCCTAGACTGAGGCCAATCAGGATGCTGTGCAAGCAGTTTTTGGACACAAATTCGAAGATTGAACTTATTTTCCTTATCCATCATTCACAGATCAAACATATGATTTTGATAAACAATTCAATAGATGTGCCATCTCTTATCAAGAAAATTTAATCCTTTTCCACCTCTTCAATCGGTTTACTAGCTCTCTCAAATCTGTCCGGATACTTATGGAACAGTGGTTAGCTTTCCAATTGTCTATACACGATTTATTCCCTCTGGTAGAGCATGAGAACAGTTATAACCGAACTTTTCCTATAAATTTCTGCAAATTCATTCATCCATTCATTGTTGGGATAGAATTAAATTAGAATCAAATTCCAGAATTGTTTTCCATCTTGAAGCTATAAGAATGGTCTAGTCTTAAATCTAGAATGATTGAATTTATGGCCATGATGTGTAAAAATGAATGAGTTTACCCAAACAATTGAATTCATGAAATACCAATTGAAAATGTCCAATGAATTATGATTATCATCATCATTTGACCCATAAACCAATGTGCCTATGTACACGCACACATGTATATATGGCATCACAAATCATTCTAAAGAGGTATGAGTCAAGTGATGTATATATATTCATTTCATCAAATCAAAGGTTCCACTTCTACTATGGCTATCTATCAGAAGTGCACTTCGATAACCATCGACATTCTACCCTGAGCAATGCCTCAGCTTGCCCATATACATGGATGTCCAATACTTCTCACACCCAATATGAACCTAAAATCGACCTGGACATAGTAGGCCAAGTGACAAGCGGAAACTAGAGTCGCTTCCGAACACATTGTTCTACTTGCTGAATGGCACGCGTTAATCGATTTTCATTCATACACACACACACACACCGAAATCTTTATACACTCTTCATTTTACGCTCGTGTTGAAGGCACGCGACTTGGCCTCCATTTGATCCATTCGATTTTCCTTCTCTTTCTCTCTCATTCATTTTCTCGATCATAATCGCAGACAGAATCTAGAACAAAATTTCTTTCTCTCTCTCTTTATCCTCATCTCTCTTTTCGCGTTTAGTCATTCTGCAGAGAGATCATTTTTTTCTCTCTTTCTTCCATTCGATGAATGAAGTCAATTGAGACTACAGACTGTGTGTGTGAGGAAGTGAGTAAACATAGCGATCAGCATCCCATTGAGAAAGTCTCTTTCGGGAAAGGCTTTTCAATGTCACGCATACAGGAGGTCAACGACTATGGGATGATGAAGATCAAAGCAAACTAATTATTTTTTCAGGTCTCATCACGATTTCTCTGGGTTTTGAGTGTGATGTAAGGCTATAAAGAAAAGAAAGAAAGAAAGAGAGAGAGAGAGAGAAAACTTTCGAAAGTCCATTTTTGAGGCCATGAAGTAATCTTGTCCGTATCGTATGAGGGAAGAAATGAAAACCCTTATAGGATGAAATAGTTTGTCTATATTGAATTCTAATAGAAGTAAATGATTTATGGACGTGTTTGATAGCCAGATATTCGTTTACCTTCATCATGTTGGAAGAGAAAAAATCGAATTGAGTTCTGGTTAGAGATAGAAGCCTCGCTTATAAATATTATCTATTTCAAACTCCTCTCCCTCTTTTTTTCCTCGAAATGAACTATGGGAACAGAACAAATACATTTTTAAATTTTTTTCCATGATAATCTGCTTGGCATATTGAACATCACGCTTGTTTTTTTATCATTTATCTTTTTTTCTCTCCTCCTTATTTTTGATCATCTTTCATTCGTTTTGGAGGCAAGAGGTTTCCTATGCAAAAATTGAAGTAAAAAACCATTCGGTGGGCATGATATGATAAAATTCATCATTTCCACAGGGAAAAGGAATGATAATCTATCTTGAAAATTTCACTTTGTCAGAACATTAACTTCTGCCTCTCCTCTATTCTTTTCTCTCTCTCTCTCTCTCTCTTTGCTATATTCACTGGTCTCTATCAACCATCAATCTATGGAGTACACACATTATTACTTTGAATCCATAATAATGGAACTAAACATGATGCCCAGTAAACTTTTGAGCATAAACTGTCTCCTGTATGTGGGTGTCAAAAATATCGATTGATCAAGAGTTTCGAATAAAATGTAAGAATTTTTCAATTGAAATAGATTGAAAAATTGAACATCAACTGTGAGAGAAGCTTCTCTTCTCTCTTTCTCTATTGAAAAAAGTATGAAATTTGAAAAAACTGCTTAGCAATCAGAACAAGGATCAGATTGTCAATATTCACTTGCTTTCCTAGTTGAATGTTTGATTCTTTTCTCCACCAATTTTTGATTCCAAATACAAGTATGACTGACATCAACCAGCCACAAAGTGGCACAATCAAGAATCTGTGAACGGATGAGCATGAATCCACAATCTAATTCAATTCAGCTTTATTCATCTACCAAGCTTCCGTTTAACGTCTATCATGAGTTGGGAAAATATTCTACCAAAAATCGGAAATGAACCTTTCCCATAGTTATTGTACCATTTTTGAAGCTCACACTAGTAGCAACTTTTTATCCTTTTCCACTTTCAATTATATCTCTGTCCAAATTTATCATGATCATATTTTCTCATTAAAGGCTTAACAACACAGTCAACCACACATACACACATACACATGCATATTATAAGCAGTTCCGTTAGAAGCTCAAAGCTTAATTCATAATAACTTGGCATACATACTATGACAGTGATAATGTATTTTTTGTGTCAAAAATGTGAGACAAGGTTTGGTGTATTGTTTAGGGTTGACTTTATTACCAACTATACTCTCTTTCTCTTCTATTCTATGAACATTTCCTTGGGAAAGAAAAGTTAAATGTGCCCCAGAGACAAGCCAATGAATACAACAAATATTTTTCAGTATGATCTACCTAGTCGATTCTATAGCTTGAACTATATCAATTAGAACTAAATTCTCAAGGTGTATTTCTGTACCATATTGTTTCATGGATAGTTGAAAAATTTCTGCTCTGTTGAAACTTTTCGATAGGGAGGGGGGTAAAAGATCAATTTGAACTTCTTTTGAACCGTATGAATGATTAATTGTGAATAAATCGAGTGCATCACGATGAAGAGAGGGAGAGAGAGAGAAAGAGAGAGATAGGCGATTCACTTTGTGATTTTGCGATCGTGCACTAATGGGAAAACAATTGGATTCGCAATTCTTTCAATTGAATATTCATCAAACAGAATGGTTGAATAAATTAACGATTTTTCAGCCAAATATAGAACTAGTCTGTTGGATCATGTGAATTCCATGCTTGAAAAATTGTGTTTTCTGATGAATGCTTGTATAATAATGGTTCAAAGTTTTCCTGGGAAAATTGCAAGAGAGAAAGAAAGATAGGAAGAAAGAAAGAGAGAGTCTGATAGTTGAAATAGATTTTGGTGATTGATTAAGGCAAAATACACTAAATTGGAAAACATTTGTGTCCAATAGTCCAGAATACATGGCTAACTGTAGATATGCTCCTCGAATTCAGTTTCTGTTTATTTTCTAAAGCAATCGAATCCTCGCCAATTGAAAATAAGCAATTTTACATCCAACCAACCAGAATTCACATGTTCAATGAAGAAACTTAGAGTGTTGATCGAGAATTGATGTGTTCATTTCTCAGCTTTGTTCTTCAGAAGTTTGAAAAGCCTCGGTTTTAATTGTTTTAGTTCATCAATTTGAATTCTTTTTCGAATTATCGATTTAATTCAAACTTTTTTCCCCTAAGCTCCTTCTGGGTGGGTCCAGTCAATATTTAAAGACGAAAATTTGGTAATTGTTGGAGCATCGTTTGGTTTCGTTCTTTTTGTTGTGGTGTCAGTTGTGGCAATATCATTGGTCTTAATTGGTCGCCGGAAGTTGAAAGCCCTGGAGAAAAGTTCTTCATCATCTCATCATTTACACCATAATCATTCTGATCATTATGTGACCAATTCGAACAAAGCTTCATCGTTAAACAAAATTCCAATTCTCGAAGAGAGAACAATGTAAGTGATACAACTTTCTTTGAGAACTATTCTAAAATTCGATTAACCATTAACTATCATCCATGTTACTCATTTTTCAGACCGGATGGAAGGTGTTCAGACAATAATTCCAATCTTGATGGCTCAGATTGTACCCTCCAGCGATCACCACTGATCACAAGATCCCATCAATGTATAACACTGGGACCAATGGGCAGTCCATTATTGTTATCTGAATATTTGTCTGATGAAAATGATTGTGAAACCCAAGCGTCTGGTTCACAAAATTCGATGGATCATCACCACTATGAGTCCACAAGTCCATACAGAACAGCCGCAAATGCCATTAATCATTACACAACCAATCGTAATCACCTTGGACATCACATTCCATCCCAAAATTTACACTACACCTTACCATTACCTTTGCCACCTCCTCTTCCACCGGAAAGGAATCATCGACGACATCATCCTAACCAGCAACAACAGCAAACCTATTATTCAACTCAACGGCATCCTTCCCATCATCAACAGCAACAACACACATATACCCATGTACCAAATCATGTTCTGTACGACTATGGAGCTCATCAAAGATACCATCATCAAAGGATCACATGATGATGATTAAAAGTGGCCATATAGTAACAAGAAAAAAGAGATAAGAAGAGACCGTTACAAAAAAAATGAATCTCATAACAGCATTCTAGTCATCAGAATAAATCAGGATGAACTAATACCCATTAATTCTCCTTTCATTGGTGCTCCATCTCCATCCATCATCATCCGAACTTGTCAGATCACGAGCCATGACTTTTCTCCTTCTTTTCGGATGTGTTCTCAGATGAGTCCAAAGAAGTGCGAATGTGGGAGCAGTTGATAACGGAAGCTCTAGCCAAATCGATTTAAGGTCGTTTTCAGATTGCTAAGGTCCACGCGTGGCACGATTTTTGGCAATTGGCATAAAAATATGGAACATCCATCATCTTTCTGACGATGTGTCAGCATCATGTGAAGTGCTCATAAGTTTTGAGCCTCAAATTTTTGAACTCGAAGAGGATTCAGACGCAATAAAAATAATCCAAGAGGATTGTCTTGCAAATCCTCTGGTCAAAGTGAAGAATCACGGTTGAGACAATTAGATTGAAGAATTTTTTAAAGATCTCTGGAACAATTTGTGATAAATTCAAGTCATAAATGGCAATTTTTATTCAATTTCAATAAAACTTTGTGTAAAAAATTGTAAAAAAATGTATGTATGAATTACAAGATAAGAATTCGAGCTCGAGAATTCTTTTAACATGATCACAGACACTATTTATTTATCCACATTTTCTCTCGAATTTCAAATCTTGTGTTGTGAAAGCGTCCTTCAGAAAAGATAGTAGCTATATCTATGAGATATTATACATTCCCTGTTGGTAATGATAATTTCGACCCATGTTTTGCGGTCTTCAATGGTATTGTACTTAGGATGATAATTCAACAGTTGACATTGGAAAACAATATGAATTTTGCCTGATTTTCTCGGAAATCTTTGTGAGGGCCTCTCAATCTATGTTTCCTCGAAGATTATCTTTGCAAGGCTGATCTGTCATAAGTTTCCGCTTCGATTATCAGGACTTCGGTATCTTCCATTGGCTGTTTACGTTTACAGGCATAACCAATAAGAGAAAATACCTGAAAACAGATTGAATTGATGATATGAGTATAAAAGTTCCAAAAAATCCTTATTTTTCCCTTACCATGAATATAGATAATGAAAGAAGAATTATGGCAAGCAAAAGGTAGTAGAACAAGCGATTATCTTTCGGTGGAGCACTCAGGCCAATTACGAAAGACCATGAAATAAAATCATGTGAATGTTCTGATGAGCCAGATAGAGCATTACTGAAATCGATACTGAAATTATATTTGACCGTTTCTTGTAAGAATTCTCTACTGAAACAATCAACATGATTGTCATCAGCTGGTGTCATACGTGCTTCCACTGGTCCATTAAATTTAGCTTGTATACTGTTGGTTGATTTTCGTTCTTGACACAGGTAGACAATGTTTTCCCAGCTAATATGATTCTCACGACCAGCTCCATCGGTAAAAGCAAGAGTATTTAACTTGATAGAATAGAATGAAAAAGAAGAAAATGTTAGATCACTTGAAAAGTTTTCACAAAGAACAATGGTGTACATATGCGATATCAGAAACAAAGAGATTGATAGCACAAGAAACAACAGCAAGTACAAATCAGGTTCTATCAAGCTGTTTGATCATCTTCATGATCAGTCGAAAATTATTTGTAGATGATTTGCTAATTATGAGATTCAAATTTTTATCAATTAACAAATCCAACTTACCTTGTCAAATGAGAAGGGAGGAAAATCGAGGGTCCATTGGCTTGATAGTTCCTGTCTAACTGTTAAAGGAGTAACAGCATGCATTGATATACTTTGATCGATGAATTGAGTAAGATCAAAATTTTGCATGAGAATTTCTAAATGAATTGAATCAGGTGAAAAGAGCAATTGTGGTGCCTTTTCATAGCGTACGGTGTATGAATTGATCTGAATATTGATCAATATAGTTCCAGATTCGAACAAAGCTTTACCATAGTAAGTTGTCCTCATCGTGGTGTTGTCTACATACAAACTACTGACATCCATCTTCCACAGAAAATCGGATGCAGGCATACCAAAAATCTTGTCAAATGAAATACCGAAATAGTTTACTGGCGGTGGGAAAACATCAAAACCAGCATCACATTGATCACCATCGAAGAGACTATCCCATTCGATAAATAAATCTTTAGATTGAGATATAAGGAATCCAGGCTTATGGTTTAGAACTGATGAAACAAAATGATACTCTCGAAATCCTTCAACTGATACGATGTGAAGAAGATGGGGATTATCATGGGTGGCGCATGAATAAAAATCATCACAACCTGGATTCACTGTGGCTTTGAGGCTTCGATATGTATGGATAAAGTGAAAAATTGTTGAAAAAATGATAGTTTGGGCTAACCAGTTGGACATTTTTTCAATTTGTCCATGTGAATATTCACAACGGTTAAGGGAGACAATTTTCAATTTACAGAATCCAGTGGTTGAGTCTGATCAACAGGAGTAGAAAATATTATGGGTAATGATAATTTTATCATTTTTCCAGCTCACATGATGAAACAACGTCTCTACAATCAATCTTCGTACTTGATAAACCCTTATCGATTCACAGTGAGCCAGAAGGGTTTACAGGTTAACAGAGAGTATTTGATAAAATTCCAACCCATATCAGGATCTTTTTTGAAATTGTCTTGTCTTATTTTTTCCCACCAATTTTGTTCCATAATTGAAATCTGACTTGCATCACTTCATTGGAAAATTTCATAGACATCGTGACAATCTAAATTATTCAGTTTAATTTGATAGCTTTAAACTAATGAGAAACTTTCAGGTTAATTATAAAAAAAAATTGCGCTTCTCAAGAAATTTTTAAGCTATCTTGAGCCCAACTTGCAGCTTGTAAGAGAATTTTTGCGATAAAATTCGTATTTCTCTGAAACTTCCCTATCTTATCGACAAATTCTCTAGATTTGAGCCATTGATAGCACGTTTTAATGTCTACTTTTGATTGAGAATTTGTCTTGCAAAAGTTCCTCTTGGAGAAACAGAAAAGAGAATAACCCATATTCTCTCTTGCTGAGTTAAGCCAATAAATTTCTCAACTAAGATTATGCGATCTATTCTATGCAGCTGATGAATATCAGTGGCTACTTTACTCGACAAACTTTACCCACTAATCGATTGTAGATATTAGACTTTTGCTCAAAGACTAGAAATTTTTTACTCAAAGGACAATGTCAACGTATACAAGAATATCAAACAGCTTTTTGAGAAGTAAAAATGAAATTTTTTCAGCGATAAAGTATATTATCTGGACCAGAATTTATCATCACATGTTGAATCTCTACTGTTCTTCGACGCCCACAGCATGAGCAGCATGAACAACAGCAATATGTTACAAGACCAATGATCTGTGAGAAATCGAAAGATTTTCATTAAAATATAAGATAAGCGCTGAAAAATTTGAAGAAAATCTTCAGTGATGATTAATACTTACGCTGCCAGTGAGAAGTAATATAATGCCAGCAATTCCGAGTAGATAATAAAGGTATCGATAGTCTTCAGCTGGTTTGCCGAGGCCAATGACGAAAGACCATGATGCAAAGCTAACAGGATCCTCAACAACAGAGTGTTCATCGTCCTCCAGTTGAATGATCATTTGATATACAGCTGTAGGATTGTATTCTGTACCGAAACAATCGGGAACCGAATATTGTTCGCCGTAAATTTTTTCATAGCTTTGCAGATTAGCCCACACACTGTCTGACCAGCCTCGGTCACTGGTCATGTAAGCAATTGGTCTCCAGTAGACATAATTTTGACGATCAGTGTCATCACTGAATTGAAGCATGTCCATCTTGAAATAAAAAGGATTAGTTAGTATTCATGGAATATCACTGAATTTTGAATATCAATGGAATGGATAGTGAACGAATCTCACCATGCCAAATGAAATTGGTAAGAAGTTCATGACTCGACGTTTTCCGAAAGAACTACCTTCGATGAGAGGTGTAATAAGATGGGTTGTGATATTAGTGTCAAATAGATCGGAACGAGCGAAATTTTCAAAATTAATTTCAAAATGAATCGAATCGGGACTGAAGAGTAATTCGGGAGGATTATCATAACGTGCTGTTTCGGAATTTATTTTCACATGAATCGCAACTTTGGTATCGTCAACCACTGATACACCACGATAGACCATTCTTATGGAATCGGAATCGACTGTTAGCGAGTCCTTGATCAATCTCCAATCAAAATCGGCTTGATTATGGCCAAAGATGGTGTTAAAAACTAGACCAAAATAGTTCGATGGTCCTGAGTCAACGTTGAAACTAGATGAGCAGGCGAAATTCAATAAAGAACCCCAATTGATTCCAATTTCACTACTTTTGACAATCAAGAATCCAGGAGCAGCGAGAGTTGAGAAGATG
The DNA here is from genome assembly GCA_003956705.1 of Brevipalpus yothersi. Classification (NCBI taxonomy): domain Eukaryota; kingdom Metazoa; phylum Arthropoda; class Arachnida; order Trombidiformes; family Tenuipalpidae; genus Brevipalpus; species Brevipalpus yothersi. The sequence continues at coordinate 27,970 of QZCP01000275.1, read as the reverse complement.
AAATGATACTCTTCACCTGGACACACTGATGATGAATATACCAGGTATGATTCCTCATGATAAGAACAAGCTGGATCAGTAGAACAGCCTGGATCAATGGTTGAGCTGAGAGTTCGATGGGCATTGAGAACATTAGAAGTGGACAGTAAAAATAGGCAAATAAGTGACCAACTGGACATCATGGTGATGATTTTTGATGATGAATTAACTCCCACAATTACTAATACTGTGTGTGTCTCATCAGACTAGCAATGAGTGGATGATATAAATGCTTAATGCAAACAAAAATAACAATGATGATCCCAGTCTAATGATGAAATCGATGGAATAAGAGTCCTTATCGTTTCGAAAATTTGATAGTTGCTAATTGTGGTTACCATGCTTCAACAATGTACTAGTAGTGTGAACTCGATCTAGCTTTTTTTGCTGTATTAACAATCAGTCGTTGATTCTTGAAACCATCGAATGACAAACCAAAAACTCTTAGTCATGGAAGTCTGAGAAAATATTTGGCTTATGCATTTAGCGGAAGGGATTAAACTTGTGCATCAGTTCAAATGGCTGATTCTGGGTTCAGAGTTCAAAATTTTACAAGCTTTTTCCATTAATTTCATGAATGTATAAATATTCATTTCCATTAGATCGCAAACTTCTCTCTTAAACTTGGAAATTATGACAAAAAAATAAGTAAAAATTACCTACCTTCTGGAGCAACTTTTACTGGGTAGAGAGATGTTTATCGATCATTGTCGAGAAGGATTATCGAGAAAACAATAGAAAATTGAAAGCCACACAATGAGCTGAATGTGAGTGTTATCATACAGATTATGATATCATGGGAAACTTCGAATTTCCAGGAATTGAATATCTTTTGCATAGAAAGTTTCGTCAGCGTACATCACGAATTTTTATGGTCCAGCTAGCAATTCTTTCAAATAGTACCGATTATTGTTTTTTTCGCTTTTTATCTCTCAAATAAATAGAAGCGGAGTGTTTTTAATTCAAATTATAAATGACTCCAAACGATTTTTGAGAAAATATTCCGAATACAACTGTATTCTATCTTAATATTTTGGCGAGAAGATAACCAATTCAATGAAAAGCGTTGATCATTCTGAAGAGTTATGAAATTCGAGATATCCATCTGATTGGAACTCGAGTTGTATACTGAAAGCTATCTCAATCTAGGATAGTTTCGGTTTTCGGATTACGCGTTCTTCAAGATTGATTTATGGGATAATTTTCCTCTTTTTTATCATTACCAGGATAAAATGAATCTTAAAATTATTCTTGAGAAAAAAATTTGTACATCTACAGAGAAGCCAAAATTTTTTCTTCATATACTTGCGCTCCAGAATTACCAATAATATGAGGGGACTGAAAAAGGATGTAAAAGATGAATGGATTAGGAAAATCATCCAAAGATATGGAAAACTTGAGAAGTCAGATTTGTTCTCAGATTGGAAATTAAAGCGCCAAGAAGTCATCAATTATTAAAAGGTACACAAAATATCTTGTAACAGAAAATTATTTTTTCAGCCTTGTCTTTTTTGAAAAATAAACACTCTTAGTTTATTCTGATGATCTATTGTACATGTCCTCTTGGCGGTGGAATTCTTACAACTGGGCCCCTGTTATCGAGCCTATTTCTAACAGCAATGTGATGAACTTCAAGTCTTTCTCTTCGACACCTCTTGATGCAGCAGATCAGGAGTGTTACTAAATTACACAGGAAGAGAGAGAAAAGAGATACCATTCCAATGATATAATATAAAAATCTTTGGTCTTTCGGTGGTTCCCCGAGGCCAATGACAAAGGACCAGGAAGCAAAATCAACTGGAACGTCATCATCAGAGTAATCATCGTCATTATTTATATCGATCGCTATCTGATACTTTGACACGGGACCAAACTCATGGCCAAAACAATCGATTGGAGAATAATCAGGTGAGAAAGTAGTATTTTTTGGACCCAAAAAATTTGAATAAACACTATCAGATGATGCTCTTTGTCTGGTCAGATAGACGATTGATTTCCAATTAACGAAATTCTTTGATCTATCATGTTGATTATTCGTCAGCGATAGAGTATTTAACTGTGGAAAAAAAGAGAAAAAGGATAACCGATTTCATGATGGAAAAAAACGACAAGATATATCAATCATATGATGAAATCATATCCATGATAATCAGATTATGTTTTTGTTGATCAAAATTTTCTTCTTACATTATCGAAAGTAAAAGGTGGAAAATCCAGAGTCCATTTACTGGTGAGATCATATTGTTCAGCCAATGGGCTTATGATATGCATCGAAAAATTTTTTGTGAACAAATCTTTTGGCATGAATCCTTCCCAAATGAGTTCGATGTGGAGCGAGTCAGGTGTAAACAATAATTCTGGTAAACGATCATATCGTTCGGTATCGGAAACAATTTTAATTCTAATGGTAACCTGAAGAAGTCCATCGGATGAAATTCCAGTATAACTGGCACGTATGAATTCACTAGTTTTTTCTAGAGAGCCATCATGTAGTTCCCAAGAAAAATCAGTCGCATTATATCCAAAAATATGATCAAAAACAATTCCAAAAAAGTTGTCCGGTTTTGGTATCACATTAAAGCTGAAACCACAATGATCACTAAGTAGATCATCCCAATTGATTACAATTGAGCTACTTTTGGACACTAAAAATCCCGGTAAACCTTGTACTGTTGATGCGATGAAATGATATTCTGAAATAGCGTCCGAAGATGAAGCATACACCAGATCAGGCTTAGGAATAATCTCACATGATGGATAAGAGTCACATCTTGGATTTAATTCAACGTTCAACTCTCGACACCCATAAAGTAGGTCAAAAAATGATAAAATAATCAGCAAACATCCAATCGACCAATTGATCATTCTTTCCACCGAAGTCGAATAGCTCAAACAAAATAATAATAATATTGATTGTTAATGACAAAATGAAAACGAACAGGTGAAAACATTCCATAGATATCGATGGGCGTTCGAGTCGTTGATAGGCTGACAAGATATCTCAAGTAACAAAATTCTGCCTAAAATGGAAGATAGTGATTATGAGAAAAAAAATTGAAAGCTTCGAAGATGAATTCTTGAGAGCGTCTCGAGAACCAATTGGAAGACATTGTTTGTGTTTGTAGTTGTTTTCCAAGACCATTGAAATGTAAACTTTAGCAATCATATGATTCAATCTTTCCCGGAAACAATGGCTATAATTACGCTACATTTATAATTACGGATACAGCTCTCGTATAAAATTTTTTAAACAAATCAATCATGGAGACTTGAAACATCTCAGATATCTTCTACAAGATAGTCTTCATGAGCTATTGAATTTTTTGGTAACTTTCAGGTCCACTTTACAGAACTCAAGTTTGTGCGTATTGGTTATAGATTTTTTCCGAGTACTTCCGGTTGCTGTATGATACTATCTTCCAACGAGATTGGGTGCTGATCTCATGAGAGGATAAAAATTTTCGGGAATATTCAGAAAAATAAAATCAAATATATTTCTTCCTCAGCGAATTAATGGCAAGTATTTGCGAATCGGTCAGATCAACCCAAAGATGTATTATTCAAAAACTATTCCGCTACTCTCAGGTAAGCAATAAAATTTGCTCGATATTCATGATCATGTTTTTTTCAATCAAAACCAAGCTCATTGCGATTCGTCAAACTTTTCTTCAACGGTGAAATGATCCAAATTTTCATCAATAAGCTTTTTGATACCATATTAAATTAATGAATTCAAGATGAAGATATAGCGATGAGGATCCACTGAATGAATGGTCAGGCTAAAGCAAAGAGTAATGTTATTTACTTGGTGGGCTAAAGTATCATTTGAAGATATGTGTAGCCCGAAAAATTATAATGACAAGAGTGTGGAGAGATCAGTGACTTTTAATAATCGTAGATAGAGAAGAAAATAGAAGAGTAACAATTTGGAGCACAGAGGCACCTGTAGATTTGTGAATATAAAAAGAAATGAAAAAAACTTCACGATTGAGAGAGCGAGATCGAGAAATTCTGTAAAGTATGAAATAAAAAATTTCTCAAAGAGGATGGAGGGGAAGCAATGGAGTTTAGAATCATGCAAGTACTTATGGCTAGTCATCGTCCGAACTACTCTCCGATAATTGAACAACAGATTTGAGATTCTTTTTTGCACCCGTTTTTCGGGGAGCAGCTTTTTTTACAGGTTTTTTCTTTTCTTCAGGTTTTTTTCTAGCTTTCTCAGGAGAGCCTTTCTGCCGTCGCTGATTCTGAACCTTACGTCTCAGATCGCTGACTGGTAGTTTATCTTGATTATCAAGGGCTTGAATACCAGCAGTTGTTCCTCCAGGAGATTCTGATATTTTGTTCACAGCATCAGCAAGACGCTTTGAGGTGTAGAAAAGCTTGTTAGCATTGGAGCGAACTTTGATAAACTGATCAATTCTAAGTTGAGATTGCTTTTGATTCAATTTCTTAATAATTGGTACAAGAACTCCATCAATTTTTTCCTTAGACCATTTCATTTTTTGAGCTGCATAATTCCGGAGCAAATCCAAGTCTGGCATACCCCATGAAAAAGGTTCGTTCGAGTCCAGAACCGTTGGATTGATGAAAGCATTGTAAACAACTTCACTTGGAAAACTTTCCGATAAATTGAGTTTTAAAAATGCTGCTTTTCTTTTTGTACCAGGCGATCGATCTTTACCATGTCGCTTTTCATTCCACCATTGCTTAAAGTTTCTCAATCTTTCGATGCCCTCGCCTTTGAACTCACCAAGAATCTCGACAGCTTTGATGCATCCAACACCTTCAACTCCATCCGTATAATCACAACCAGTGAGAAGAGAAAGACAAATCATCAGATCACGATTCAACTTGAGCTTAGATTCAATATCAGATAAACGATACATTTCAACATATTTGCTCTGATTGAAAAAATTTTTGTACACAGTTTTTCCACCGAAAAGCCATACATCGCTGTCATCAGTAATTGTGCCCTGAGTTAGTCCTTGCATTTCGAGAGCTGCACATTGAGCTTCTGCTTCCATTGGGCTCATCACATAAGGTATTCCGAAGAGTGAGAGAAGTTCCCTACAATCGGCAATCATATTGTAGGCTACAGTAGAAGTTTGACGCTCAACTTTCTTCGCTTCGAGATTCACTCGATTAAGTTCTCTACCGAAGGATGTATCTGGGTCAGCTCCAATTTTCAGTGGAGAGAGGGACAATGTTTTGCTTGGTGAACTAGGAACTTTGGCTTTGGGACTTGGATAAGGCTGTTTGAATGGGCTCGGAGGTGGCGTTTGGGATGGAGTTTTTGGAGAGTGTTGAGCTTTGTTAGGACCAATCGTAGATCTAGGTGGTGTTCGAGGTGAATTAGTTAGACTTGAAAAATTTGGATTAGTCGCTGATTTGGTGGGAGTTCTCATTAGTTTGTTATTATTCTCCTCTTTTTCTTCGGATTCAAGCATGATAATCTCAGATGATGATTTGGAAGGTGAGGCATTCGGAGTGCAGAGTTTGGGTGATTTTATAGGTCTCTCTAGTTTTTCATTAGAAATTGATCGAACAAGAGAAGGCCCTGATTTGATAGCAGTGAAATTTTTCGGATGACTTTCGTCAACGACAATGACTGAGCTTGAGTGAGAATCCAAAGTAGGTGATTCTGGCACTGGTCTCTTTTTCGAACTTTTCTGGGAAACTTGTGATTCTGGTTTTGATTCTTCCTCAATGAGATCCTCGTCTAAAACTATGCAGTCAAAGTCTTTCGAACAACCAGGTGTAGGTTCATCTCTGGGTTGAGGTACGTTCTCCTTCCTACAAACATTATCGTTCTTGTTCTCTGAGAAACTCATTTCGTCCTCAGTGAAAGGCTTCAAGCATTCTGCAAAGAGATCTTCGTCAATTGTGATATCGATGAAAACTTTCGATCCTTTCTCTTCAGCTTTGGTGGAGGATGGAACGATGTTGACTTCTTTTTCCCCAATAATTTCAGCATCTTCAACTTCCACAAAAGATTCGGAGGAAGATGATTCCTCATCACTAGCAACAGCTTCAGCCGGCGCTTTCTCCACCCTGAGTTTGCTTTCATTTGAAACTCTCGGTGTAAAAAGTTTTGATTCCGTTTGCTCTTGTTTTAATCGGTCTTTCAATGAAGTTGCACCTTCTCTCTTGATTTCATCATTGATTCCAAAATCGAAATCACCAACTTGACCATACATATCTTCGAGGCGCGTACATGGAGCACTGCTCCTGTTGACATCTTTATCCTTCTTCTCGAGGGGCCTTAGCAATTTATTTTCAGCTGATTGTCCCTGCTCTTCTCTAGTCTTCCGTTTATTCAGGAGAACAAAATGAGTAGTCTCATCAGACATGACACGTTGAGCTGTCAGTCCAACATAATCATCGTCACCGAAAGATTTACCAGCAGTTTCTGAGACCTTCTGTACCATTTCTCCTTCAGCTTCTTCCATTTTAGCTTGAATCTTTCGACGAGTAAGAACTCGATTCATTTGATAATTAGTAAACTCTTCTCTTCCTGTTGGAATACTATCAACTTTGTTCCACTTTTTCTTCTTATCTCGAAGTTCAGATAGAATTTCATGTCTGATTTCTGGCGGTAAACTCTTAAAATCATCACTTTCGGTATCGATCATTGCTGGATCGTATTCGTCGAGATTAGGGTTGAATGGCCGAGAGACACTCTCCCAATGGTTACCCTCATTATCTGAGTCACTGTCATCATCATTCTTCGTCTTGGCACTTGATTGGTTAGATGAATCATCGGGCAATATGAACAGTGCATTTTCCTCCTTAGAATTCCACTTGCTCAATCCTAAGTCAATTTCATCATTGAAAAAAATATCCACACCATCAATATCAACAGTAGATTGTAATTTATCTTGAAGATATGTTTTGAGAACCTTATTAACATTTCCTTTCACCTTATCTTGAGCATTTTCTCTTCTTAATCGCCTCTCCTCAATGGTTTGCCTTTTGAGTGCAGGTACACCACCGTCGAAAACGAACACCGGTTTGATTTTGAAATTCAACAATTTACAAATACGATTAAAAAGACCAAGTATATGACTGTTTTCGGCCAATATACCTCTTTTATCTCGAATACCTTTTATCGATTGATTCAACCAAATACTTATGTCCACAGCGATCACTTTTCCCTCCAAACTTTCCAAATTAACCGGTAAACCAATTGGTTCCAGTAGAGCCCACAAACCTTTAACACCCATCTTATATCAATTGATGAGGAACACATACACAGGCACAACTTGACTACTTGATCACTACTACAAGAATGTGGATACAAAGTGAAACATCTCGATCTCAATTGAGATCACAAACATCCAATCAAAATAATTGATTGTGATTAACGATTATGCAATTTAAAAGGATTCAAATTACAACACAAAAGTCAAACTGATGAACATTTCAAAACATGCGCTGAAAAATGGAAACAAAACGATAATCGCGACACCTTTTTTGGTGATCAAAACTTTTTTCTTTTGGCGTCGAACTTTAATTCGTTAGAACAGCTTTTCGATTGATTCTCGAGTTGATTAATTTGATCATGTTTTAGTTGCTTTTGGGTGGATCAGTTGATTGTTTTTGGTATATATCGCTTGGTTACTGTTTGAACTGTGTGGTGATACATTGAACAGATCTCGATCAATTTGTATGCTTCTGGCTAGTGTTTCATATTGAACTTCGGAAAGCTTTTTTCCTTCTTCGTTGATTTTTTCGTTTGAACATTTGAAGAATACAAATTTCAAAATGCCAGAAATTTCAATAGATATGATTATGAAGCGCGCTCGAGAAGCAATTCTTGTGGATGAACAGGAAGAGAGGAACAGTGCCAAAAGATTCAAGGAAAGCGGTAAGTTTGTTTGTCGAAAAGCTACGTGTTCGCTCATCTATTTTCACTGACAGAGGATCAAGCAAATTATAACGAAAGAATTATAAAGAAAGAAGAAAAGCCTACAAAGGAAAGTGGGCAAAGTGAGGAAAACAAAGAATCTGGTGAAATGAAATTCGATAATTCACAAAATCTCATGTATCATTTGGGTTATGAGCTCTGCCAGGCATACAGAAAAAATGAGTCTAAAAGTAAGAAAAAATCCAAACGAAAACGAAGGCAAGTTGTGGATAGTGATGATGAAGATACTGATGATCGTACTGAGGCTCACGTTGTTTGCCTCAACTGTGGACATTATAATCATAGAGATGAGCCGATGTTTCGCTGGATAAGTTGCCTTATGTGCAACAATTGGTTTCATCTTGAGTGTACATCTTACTGGGATAAATCAGAGAAGGAGATGGAGGAGCTTCAATTCATATGCGAAATGTGCACATGATAAAGTTTAATCAGCCTTGGATAGAAATAATTGACATCATGATGGTGAAAATGCATCAAACTATATTGATTGAATTTTAAAACCTAAAACACATTTGTTCTAGATATTCATGAAAAAATTCATCACATTTTTTCATAACTCAAAACATGTCCACATGAGCGACAAACTTTTTCATAAGTATCTGATTTTGCATCATGCTTTTCCTCTCCATATTCATGGACATGAGAGGTGATGTTTTTCTTCTTGTAAAGACTACTTCTCACAGCCATTCGTAATTTTTTCATCTTCTGATCAAAGTCTTTCTTTTGTCGAACTTTTCGTTTCTCTCCTCGCTTTTCTTTCTCCTCAATCAAGGCTTCCTCACTGCCCCATACATCTAGAGCACGTTCCTCAATTTGAACATGAAGATACAATCTCATGTCATTTCGAGCGTATGGATTAGGATTCTTTTTGGCTATAAATTTCAATGGTGGCTCTCGAACATCAAGATCACAATCTTTCAATAAATATTCATTCTTTGCTTCAGTTCTCGGAATCAATGAGTGTTTGTCTTTGGGATCTCTAGAGGGATGAGATGAACAGAGTAAATTAATTTAATTGTTGCGACAGTACTCAATGTTTACATTTTACTTACCTACATGCATTACAAACATCATAATCAAAATGTGTTTTCAAATATGATTCAGTGAATTGTTTACCACATTCCATGCATGATGACACAGTCTTCTTAGACTTATCATCTTGATTGATCACAGTTGAGGATGAAGTTGATGGTTGATCTGATGACGATGATGATTTAGAGGTAGCTGCTACCAGAGCTAAGATTGAAGGTGCAACCGACATGATATCAACACACACTCAAACAATCAACCCAAAACACTGAGGGCATAGATTATTTAACTTTTCATTCCTCCAGTGTGGACTTCACCCCATCCGAAGAATAATTGATCAGAATTTTCATCATAAAGTTCAGATTATTCTGATGAGTTCAGTTCATGAGAACTTGTAAACACAAACTTGCTTGTTGTTGAACCGCCAATTGTTTTGATCAAATCGATACATCGATGATTGCAGACATGCTTTTATCACATGTTTTCGACACATGATTAATCTTGGTTAGTACTAAAACACCAAAAAACCAAAAAAGCATAAAAAATCAAAACTTGTCGTTTGACTCAGATAGGGGCTAGAAAGACTCAGTTTTTTATATCTGGCTTCGAAATGTGAGAATTAAAGTTTTTTTAAGAAAGGAATTCTTTTTCACACTCAAATCAAAAAGAAATTATGTAACGAATACGACCTGGCATAACCAAGCCTGAACTGACCTAAACCAAACTGGTCTAGATGACGCTGCTAGAGTACAGAGGGCGCTAGTGTACAAAATAAGCTACCTACAATATAAGGTTGCATCCTATCTAGGTTGATAAATTCTTGGTGGCGCCACCCTCCACGCTAGAGTACCATTGACTAGCAGCGCCACTCTAGAGAAAAGCGCCCTCTGGTTTATTTATGTTTTTTTGGTTTTTTGTTTTCAATTTTGGTGTTATAGTCCTAACCATTAATCTTGATGATGATGTTTCACCGGTTAAGTTTGTTAATTTGTTAATCAATTTTATCATTATGATGTGAAAATTCAATGTTGTCTACAGTTAACTTGATCAAATTATTCGGTAAGTTGAGACATTGGTTCAATATTGTAGCGGTAATGTTGTTAATGCTCTTATTTTTTTCTTATTTATTTAGGTAATCATTTTCGTAGTTTAGTTTTTCATAATCAAAAAAATTCCACCAGAATGATGTGTTCACAAGTATTATCCAATCCTCATCTTAAATATGTTGCTAGTTTGTTCAATGATGAAGGATATGTCATACGTTTGGCTGGTGGTGTTGTTCGTGATATTCTTCTCGAACAGAAGCCTAATGATATCGATTTGGCCACCGAAGCAACACCAGATCAGATGAAAAAGATTCTTCAAGACAAGCCAACAATACGGATGTTTACCACTCCTGCTGGTGAAAGACATGGTACAGTGTCGGCACTGGTTGGAGGTGAAACATTACTCGAAATAACCACACTAAGGATTGATCGTGAAACTGATGGGCGACATGCAGAGGTTGAGTTTATCAAAGACTGGCAACTGGATGCTTTACGTCGTGATTTCACCATCAATTCAATGTTCATGGAACTCGATGGAAAAGTGATTGATTACTTCAATGGTCAAAGTGATCTCAAAGAGGGGATAGTTCGATTTGTAGGTAATCCAGTTGATAGAATTAAGGAAGATTACTTGAGAATTTTGAGATATTTTCGATTTTATTGCCGATTCGGTTCCAAAGATCATCTCGAAGAGACTATAAAAGCAATCAGAGAAAATCTTGATGGTCTTAAAAATATAAGTGGTGAAAGGATATGGGCAGAGGTTAAGAAAACGATTGCTCATAAGCAAGCAAATAAAGTCATACCACTGATGATGGCAGATCTCAAGATGGGTAAATACATGGGTTTCCCTGAGAAGCCTGAACTCTCGATGGATGAGTTCCTCAAAGTATATAATAATGTTCGGTCCATGGGCACGGATTTTGATCCAGCCACTATTTTTTCGAGTTTAATACGCAACGAAGAGGAACTGATGAGCATTATTCTGTGCCTCAAACTTTCTAATCTGGAAAAAGCTATCATTGGCTATATTCTCGAACAACGTAATGAAGGAGATCACATTAGCTTAAGAAAGTTACAAAAGCAACTCATAACTACTTCCAAGTCTATGCAAGATACTCAACGTAAATTGATGAATGAGTTTTTGAAATATAGAGGATCTTTGGATATTTTCAAAGAATTTGAGTCTTGGCAAATACCACAATTTCCTTTGACGGGGAACAAGCTCAAAAACCGTGTCAAGAAAGCATGGTTGATTGGTAAAATTATGAATGAGCTTCGAATGATGTGGGTAGACTCAGGCTTCGAATTGAGTGAAGAGGATCTCATGGAAGAGTTCGATAAGCTGGCCATAAAATATTCAGAGGAGAACTCTCCCCTAAGAACTGGCGGTGATACCAAAAAGCCCTCGATTAGAGAGTGAACTTGGCCTCAATCAGCCAAACTATTCCTAGTGACCATCGCTGTCAAGAAAGGAGATGGTGATTATTCATTTTCCTGGCCTTTCAATAGCAGCTTTAAAATTCACCTGGAATTGATGGTTTCTTGAAACATTTTATGCTGTTGTACATAATGTAAATTTATTTAATATATGTAAGTGAGCTCATCTTGCTCCTCTAGGTTGATACTTTTTGCAATATGTTTATTGTCGTTTGCCACAGATCTTTATATTGTTGAAAATTTTCCATGAACATCATCATCTGCATAATCATTCTCTAAGTTGAATGGTTTGATACTTCTCATTAGAGAGTGGATAATTTTAAAATATGCAATCCATCTGAATTTGATCTTTTTATGAAAGAGCTGATCATCTCATATCATTGCAAAGGTGAACGATCCCAATACCAAGTGCGACGGATGGATATCCATCAAGCTCATTAATTCTGAAAAACAGACGATTCTGTCGTTTACAGTCTAGGCTCTGAAGTTGGTAATCTTTACTCTATCAAAATTATCAAATTTCTGGTCAAAACCCATTTTATCCTGATCAATAGAACCGTTCTTATTTTTTGACATTGCTCTCTCCACGAATATCTTTGGATTTCGCATCGAATCTCATTTCACAACTCAAGATAAATGGTTTGATCTGTATTGTTTCATGTTAACATGGCGGCTGCAATTTTAATCATAGTAACAATACTTCTGCAAAGTTCTCATCTTCTTCCTGCTGAGTACATCAATCCTGAACTATCCCAGGCTGCCTCTGATACTTACAAGACTTATGAATCGTTTATACAATGGAGTCAAGAGGCTGGCAATGTTACCCCTGTAAAAGAACTGGGAAAGAAAATTCACAAATTGATGACAGATTTTGGTGAAGCTAATTGGGGAGATGAAAGTCCTTATCCTTTGAAAACGCATGAAGTGATGGTAGGCGTCTATGACTACATAATAGTTGGTGCTGGAGCAGCTGGATCTGTATTAGCACTTCGATTGAGTGAAAATAGCCGAAAACGAATTTTAATCCTGGAAGCTGGTGGACACGAGAATGGATTCTCAGTGGTGCCTATAAATGCTGTTCTGCTCATGAAATATAAAACCGACTGGATGTTCGAATCAGTTCCTCAAAAGCATTCAGCGATTGGTTTAGAAGGCCGAAAAATTCCTCTACCACAAGGAAAAGTTGTTGGAGGATCTACTTCTCACAATTTGATGGTTTTCGTCAAAGGAAATCATCTTGACTTCGATAAATGGGAACAATTAGGTGCTAGAGGCTGGTCTTACAAAGATGTATATCCTTACTTCATCAAGGCAGAGAAACGAATTAATGATTCAAAATTTGATGAGGAGTATCATGGTTATGATGGACCTATGCCAGTTTCTCAGATGCGCTTATCGTTTCCAGTTGATGAGAAGTCATTTAAAGCTCTCAAACAATCTGATGTCAAGATTGGTGATTATAATGGTCGCTATCAAGATAGATTCAATAAGATGGATGCTAGCATAGGGGATGGTGAACGCTTCTCAGCAGCTCGATCATATCTTCAAGAGGCTTCTCAAAGGCCCAATGTGGACTTAGTAACTGAAGCTCTGGTGACCAAGATTACATTTGATGATTACAAGAGAGCAACTGGGGTAATTTATGAAAAGAATAACTCATCATACTCTGTTATTGCCCGTAAAGAAATTATCATATCAGCAGGTCCTTACAATACTCCTAAATTACTGATGCTTTCGGGTATTGGTCCTCGAGAAACTCTAACAAAGTTTAGTATACCAATCGTTGTTGAATCTCCGGGTGTTGGCCAAAATCTGCAAGACCATCCATACTTCCTTCTACCCTACACAACAAAGGTTGGATCTAGTATATCAAGCTATCGACTTGCACAATTTTTAGCCCTAATGGCAGAATATCGAACGAATCGAACTGGTTTCATGGCAACACCAGGTCTAGGTATCTATGGTATTTTCAGAGGCTCCTCGGCTCCGGACGAGAGACCAAATATTGGTGTGCCAATTGCTTCTCTCTATCCACCCAATGCACCTGTGATGGGTATGTTAGCATATTGACTATTTTTCATTGCCCTTGAACTTGAGTAGTTTGTAATCTGAATTTTGCTTTCATGTCATTCAATCAGGTTATTTCCAAAATTATCAAGATCAGGTGATTGTGAAATACTTTCTACCAAATGATCTGACAGATGGATTCATGTTCCAGATCGTCAACTATCGACCTCTAAGTCGAGGCAATTTGACGCTACAAAGTGCCAATCCTCATGACAAACCTTTGATAGATCCTAATTTACTTTCCCACGAGGATGATCTCAAGCCTTTGATTCAGGGCTGTCTTTTTGCTCAAAAGATTGCCAAAATGAAGCCTCTCTGGGATGATCTAGAGGCACGTCCCTTTCGAAATACTCTACCAGGTTGTGAGCGATATTCACCGCAATCTAAAGAATTTTGTGCCTGCTCTGCAATCACTCTCACAATGACTCAATATCACGGATCAGGTACGGCAAGAATGGGCTCTGAGTATGATCCAATGGCTGTTGTGGATCCAATGCTCAGAGTGAAAGGTGTCTCAAATTTAAGGGTAATAGATTCATCAATAATGCCTGAAATTGTAACTGGAACAACAACAGCAACGACCATCATGATTGGTGAAAAAGGGGCAGATTTGATAAAAGGCATCACCACAATGCATCCCAAACCACCGTTAGAATTTGAAACTATCAGTCCTCTGAGTATCAAACCCATTGTTAGTCCAATACCTGACTTCGATTTCAATTACCCCTATTTCCTAGGAACTTTTCCTTTCAGAAATTTATCAGACAGTGATACACCACCCAATCTTTCCTGATCGAAAAGATTCAAGTAATTTATTCGATTATGGTAACAATTTGTTAACAATTTTAATCGACTTTTTACCAAAAATTAATTTATTCCTGAATTTAATTCATTTCTCGATCTTCTTGCTAGCACTACCTCATTTTCTGGTAATGAGAATGAGGTTTTCTCTTATTTTGTATACCCAATTGAATCTAATAGATTCGGTGTCTGATCGCTTTCACCGTTAATTATGAAACTCAGGCAGTTCAGTGTATACAACTCTGAGAGTAAAAGGCATAACACATTTCCTGCATCTGTTGAATTAATTGTAGATTTGTTTTTCACCAGTAACTCTGATGAACAGGCTGCAAATTTTGATTATCATTATTCATTCCCAGTTCTTGGACTGTCTGAGGATCAGAAACTTCATAGCTATTTCCACTGAGATGTGAGCAAATATTCTTCTGTAACAATCTTGTCGATAAAATTTCTTCATGAGACTAACGTAAAGTCCAATGGAGCTGCAATCAGCTTTTTCTCGATCAAAAGTTTGTTGAAAATGAATCGATTATCAATGAGGTTTACTAATTGATCAGGATAGGAGTAAATTTTTTTGAAACAGATTATAGTGTATTTATTTACATTTTTTTTATAAATCAATTTGAACTAAACAACATGTCTCCGTTTATGGCTGGATTGATGTATGAATTGTCGAGTGTAAATTGTACAAAGAACTGATATGACCATTGTATGTGGTCTCAATTTTGGAAGATGAATCCATCTGATCAACCCGAGCATGCCTCCAGAATCTTCCGAAAGTGCGTAAAATTTTGCGCCTAAATTTGGTTGACATAAAGCAGTATACAATAGGATTCAAGCAACTGTGAATAAATGGTAACAATGAGAATACAATTCTCATTGTGTAATACAAATAATCATAAGAATTGAGACAGCAACGTAGAATAACCTCGAAAACCAATCGAGGACCCCAACACAATTGGAATAGTATGACAACCAGTATCAACATTTTGATCACCTGAAAGAAGAAGAATAGAACATTTGAACAATTACGGAAACATTCGAAACAAAATATCCGAAAAAAAGAAAAAGAATAATACCTGTTGACGAGCAGTTTTAACATCTCTACTATCCTGAGCAACATGACTTCTCAGAATAATCTTGTGACTACATGGTGATGAGCATACAGTTCGATTCAAGCTCGATTTAGATTCCGTTCTGTGTGGTGGATGAGTAAGTGTGGCTCTGAAAAGGAATAATGAAGAACATGAATTTCAAGGCTTAGTGGAAATACTTTTCGTCCATAAGCTGCATGTGAGATAAGATTTTTTCTTTCGCTTCATGAACTTGAATACTGGAACTCTTATGAAGAATTCAGAATTACTCAGAACTCAAATGGTTGTGTGTGTGTATAAAGAAGAGGATTAATTATCCTAGAAAACTCTTAAAAGTGGTCAACCAAGCGTGTAAAAGTATCACAACTACTCATCGGATCAAATAAGCGGAGGCAGTGTTCAGAGGCATAGTAAAAATTCTGGTAATGAAAATCATTCATATTCAGGCTCACAGACTGATTAGAGGAAAGAGAAAAAATATGAGATAGTTTCCGCTATATCATGAAATTTTTTTTATTCTCGTTATTCCTTCACATTTTCTCTTGTGAGCTAACCAGAACTTGATTAAAGTCGTATATCTTGAAGTACCAAATTCAGTGTGTCCTCAAATTCATTATGAAGAAAGGGTTAAGTAATCATGGATCCATTAGATTGATAAATTGTAAAGATTGAAGTTTATTATATGGCTCCTAAATGAGCCCGCATTTTCTCCTTGAGCCATATTTTTCTTCTAATAAGTGGTTCGACACTGAACTAACTATTTTTGTATTGGCATCAATTTTATAGATCCTTGAAATCTGCTAGACATCATGTATCGATTCTGCTGAGTATAAATCTCAATAAATAAGATTTTCGGTTGCAGACTAGACCATATCAGTTTCTCCAAACTAAGGGTTAGAAGCTAATCTCAACTTTTTCCATGACAAAGGTTCCCGCACAGAATTATCTCTTGCTGTTTTTCAAGATCAGTGGTGATAGTTAATCAATCAAAAATTAATATAACACTTGTAGACTACTCAAGGGATTTTTATGAGAAAATTCTCTACTGGTAGAATATTTGATGAGAATTCTGAATCTTTTATCGATTCTGTGCTGAGAAAATCTTAAGTTCAAGGATTGACATTGAACTTGATATCGCTTGTATGTATGGAAAACATAATCTACACCAGGATCATTTGGGTTCATTTATTTCGCTCTCTCTCTCTCTCTTTCTCTTTCTCTTTTACACTCCAGATCTAATGGGATGTATTTTCCAGCAAAATCTGGGTAGAAGTTAGTAAGTGGATTTATGGGAACTATACTTGAATTCACCATCAAGACCAGTTATTCAATGAATCTTATGGCGGATATCGATTCAGGTGAATGATTATGATGCTTGGTATTGTGTTTTCTTGGTTATTCTTAGAGTCAATTGGATGTATGTTGAGAAGTCAGTTGATTTGGACAAATGAACCAATTGAATACAGTTCAGCATTTGACCATCTTTTTTGCACCTCTTTCAACCCACAGTTGCTCTAATTTTTAGCCATAATAAGAACTACTTACATATTATTGGTCAACTCGTTGATCGTCTTGGTGGATATCCAAAGTTCTATGATGACCCATGTGTAACAGGCAGCCATGAAAATGGATGGAGATATAAATAGAGCCACAAGACGATAGTATCGAAAGTAATCGCCTTCCCATGAAGAATACTCTTCACACTTGTGATAGTTGACTATTACTTTTTGATTGTAGAAACGCATAGTGGTTACTTCCTAGAAATAGACAGTGAACGAAATGAACTAATGGGTAATCTTGAGAGAAATTCCTCAAGCAATTGAATGAAGAGAGAGAGAGAGAGAGGAAAAGGAAGAAAGAAAGAAAGAAAGATTTGAAGAATAGAATTCAGCATTCTGGATAAAGGCTTTACTTTGTGCAGTTGAGTGTCATGGAATCAATTTAATCTGATTGAAGATTTACTGGAGGTTTAATTCTTCTGCTTGTAGCAAGATACTATTTTAAGAATGCTTGCAGTATTTGATATTTATTCCACTTCATGGTAGAGTTGATCTCATCCGTGGAAATATTTCAGGGTTAAATTTTTGTATCCATATCTCCCTTGGTTGGCTGTATTCTTCAATCATCAGAGTGCAAACCATCTAGTACAAGCTCAAACTACAGCTAACCAAAGAATAATGGAAAGTTACCCCCATTCTGCTCATTCTACGAGAGAATGAACTTTATACTACACTAATGAATGATGAGGACCTTCACCTTGAGAAAAAGATGATAAGATCGAGAAAAAGAGAAGAAGAAAAGATACTTTCTCTCTAACTTGAGGAATAAAAGAATCAACAAGCTACAGCTCAATGAGAAGATTTCCGAAGAAGTGTCTTGATTGAATTTCGTAACCAGTCAGTGAAAGTAATGAGTAATCATGAACTTCTCATTAAGTGTGGTATGCTTGAGGAATCATTTCCAAATCAGTAGGACTTTATAATTTTCTGCTCCCAAATTGACATAACAGACAAGATGTGAGACTTGTCAGAAGTGAAAAAATGACAATTCCTGTGTAAATTGTTGCATAATGGCAGAGTCTTTCTCTCTCTTGACCATATTTTCCGTTCGTGTCGCTGAAGCGACTACGAATCTTACTTACATTCCATTCTTATCTCACCTTTATTAATTATCTATCCCTAATTTTCCCCTAAAATTGTGAGATTTGAGCCAATAGAATGGCTCAAATCATCTCCCTAAAATTACTTACCTTTGTTAGACTAAATGCATTAGGTATAAAAGTCGAAGACACTTGCGGTCTCGACACAGTTGAATATATAGTTAGATAGAGCTATTGTAACCTGAACCTAGATGATTCGGTACAATTCAATTGTCAGCATTAGAAGAATCGCTGTAGGGAACAGTCTCGAGAATAAGAGTGACCTAACCTTCTAATTGTTCAGAAATTATCAGTTAACCTCAGAGAAGAGGAGTGAACAAATATATATTTTGTACTGATTAATTTGCTGTGTGCTTTCTCGCGTGTTGAAGCTAGAGTTGAGGACTCTGAGCTATTTATTAATTGAAGTTTATCTAAGTAGTGATAAGTTCGCGAAGAGATTTATCTGGCCTTCCAATCATTCCTGAAGGAACAATTGGAAGTGGAGCTAATAGATAATTCGGAACAAGTGAAATCGAAAACTCAACTAACTCTTGAGTACGTCAATATTTTCCTGAAGGAAAACATTGGAACTCGAGTCAGGGTGAGAATTCGTCAGTCGATTCTGTAGGATCTGACTGTAGGTACTAAGACCTTTATCTTAGTTGGCGAGCGTGTTTAAGATATTCAAGTCTTAAGCAAAGGGAATCATTCGGAACATTGTTCGAGTTGGATCCGTAATACGGACCTCTAGCTTCCTGATCGTTACATACGGAAGAGTAGGTTGCGCTACACTATCACGTCCACTTCGGTCTGAAGGAAACTCTCCTTAGACGATAACGTAACAAAATATAATGTACTTCTAAGATTCTGAGTTCCAGGTATTCGTTAAGGTTGTCACAATAGTGGTAGATTTATTTTGCTGGTTTCTAAAAGGCACGTCTCAAGTAATATAAAAGATAATTGAATGATTCCCAGGACTTATTGACTACGATATATTTCCAAAATGTTCTTTGCCTAGATGTCATGATCGTGCTTGCTCATTCTACTCATTATCATAAGAAATATTGAGTTTCTGAGCTTCAATATAGTACAATTTACATTTGCATCTTCAAGCTCCTCATTTTGCTTACATACACTGGAGATAATATCTAGATATATATTCAAAAAAATATCTCGTTATTCCAATCTATCAGCAGGTCATGGGAAGAGAGAATGTCATCTGTTCAATAAATGTATCATATTGAAATTCATTCATAATAGCTTGCTTCATTGCTTCAGTTGTTTGAATACTCATCTGTTTTCATCTGAATGTCTACTTGTAAATATGATAAGATAAATAGAAAGCCCTAGAAACTACCGAGAAACTACAACTACTAAATGTAGGAGTGATCTTTTTTTCCATGTTACATTATCGACTAGGAATCAGAAAATCTCTCCCCATTTACTCGAAAAGCAGGAAGAGTAATCGTCAACCAACAAGAGTGACTATAAAAGCTCTGGATGAGTATTCTTATCATGATTGAATAAGAGGTATAGGATTCCAAAAGCTCACAATCAGATCTACTTGATGCTAATGGAAGGTGATGTACTCTGAGCGTATCATAGATTGTTCTATTGGCCTTGCATGGTGAACTTATACACAGATATGATGAGCTGTAGTGCAGGAAATGGAATGAAAACTCGATGACAGAAAAAGACCAAAATTCTTCGATCAAAATGAATGATCTAATGTCTAAATGGATGATCGGGTTTGTCTGGTAAGATTTCATTCAAGGAGAACACAATTTATGCTAACTAGAAAAAAACAAACTATTTTTGCAGACAAATGACCAGAAAGTGAATAACCGATGAATCTGTAAAATTTGCAATCAGAACGAACCTTTAATACTAACCCCACTGATAAGTCTAAAATCAAATGAAAAAAAAATGGAAGAAACCTCTACTGTGCAGCAAAAACGAAGATAGATATTGTGAAAAATCTCATCTAGAGCACATAACTTTGATCAATTCACCTCAGATGAGCTCTCTGTTAGCTGAAATACCTGTGGATTTCTGATTTTTGCTTTTATTCTCAGTTCTTGGAAACATTCTATTCTCCCATTATCTAGATTCTACTTGCAATTGCCATATATAGCTGTAGTGCATTTTCCACTCGAAGAGCTCAATCACAGTTTGATGGAGATATTAACAATGAGCACTCTATAAATGGTTTTGTCAGTCAAATGAATAGCCTCAAGGTCTAGATCGCAATTCAATAAGCTGATCTCAATTTGCTCTGACTCTGAATGAGAAGAATTAGATAATCCAGCCTCGAGGAATGTTATTATTCAGCGTTTCCAAATTTTCATATCATTCAAATTGACTACATATGCTACTAAGTAAATTTGGTATCCCCCCTCTCTGATAATTTTATTTTTTGAAGTTCTGATTGAGAATTTTGTGCTGCAAGTTTTATCAATCATGAACTGATTATTGATGAGATTTTGTAGTCCTTCGAACTCTTCTCATGGAGAAGGGGTAAGGCAGACTGAAAAATCATATTAATCTAATCATAGGCTTCCAATTAAAATTGAGGATGCAAACATTTTCGAATGCTATAGACTTATATCTTCGATCATCAGTTTGAACAATGAACGATAAAAGGGTTAAATCCAAGTTTTCTAAAATGCGAATCCTTTTGTAAAAATCTTGTTAACGTTGTTGAGCTGTTAATCATTGCCAGAGTATTATAATTGATGGAATATTCTTGTCAAGTACTTGTTTTTTTCAAAACTGAATCACGATTATTATGGAATTCTGTGCTATCATCTGGATAGACTATGCACCTTGAACAGAAGTTGAAACTATGAAGCAAATAATTTATGCTCCCATGGTTCTATTGCTCTTACTTTTTGAACTTTTTCACAGAAATAGAATGAAATATAGTTCAGAATCATCTGAACCATAATCAATTGGAAAAAAATATGGTCATAAGGAGAAATCTTAAGGTTTTCCCAGACTAAAGACTCGCCTTGAGTTAGACACAAGGTTTTTCAGGAGCTTTATGTGCATTTGGCATGACTTGAATAGAGATATTTTATGGGCAAATCAAGGGAACATTATTGCTTTCCAAAGGTGATAGACATGGCTGGTGAGAAAAGAAAAGAATTCCTGACATTTCATAGAATATCGATGGAATCCCTGGAGTAAGAGAGAAAGGAAAGAGTCTACTGTGCATCCATGAAATTCAGTTACAGAATGTTAAACTACCACACAAGAGCTATTCTCTGGTGAAGAAATTTTACTAGAAATAACAGCTTGATATATATAAGAATTCATATTAGATGCGTATTTTACTTTGGCTCATCGATTTACCTTTTTGTTCTCATTTGTTCTCAAATAATAATGCTTATATTTCCCAACTTCAGAGGACAGCAAAGAGTATTCCTTTATTTTTCTTCACAGTGAGATTCAATCACGCTAGATTCCTTGAAATTCTTTTCCTACTACTGTGTTGTTATATCCTTCGATACAAGTGAATCTTTTCATATTCATTTGGAATACTTTCACTTGTATTGCGTGATAAACATTCTCCCGGGAAGCGAAAGAGATATTGACTGTGAAAGATGGTAAAGTGTACATGTATATGGGCCTGAAGGTGTGTGAAGGTGATAAACTTCAAACATTTCAAATAGGCCCAGTATTTCGACACGAATTTTCGATACGACTTCATACCTCAGGCTGACAGGAAAACAATTTCTACATAGAAAAAAGAAGGAATCCAGAATACCAAGATTTAGCCAATCGGCTTGGTTACCAGCTTCAGGCTAACAATCGAATATATATAAGTATAAATATGAACGACAAAATATATCGAGAATGAATGTGAAAGTCGATTTTACCATAAGGTTTTTTTCTCATGTGTCTGTGAGTTACTTTTTTGTGAGTCCAAAAGGGTTGAAATATTGACGATAGATATACTTAGTAAGCTTCCGAGCTAAGATGAGCTATATGGGTTATATATGACTATGTGTGTATATAAAAGTATGAGGCTAGAAGAATTCTTAAAGAAAGATAGATGAGTTGTATTCCTGATGGAAAGTAGGTAAAAAAAATTTGAGAAATTCTTTCATGATGATCGAAGTGATGAATTGAGAGAAATTTGGAATGAAAAATAGTTCTGATTGACTTGCAAACGAATCACTCATTGAATAAGTGAGAGAAAAAGAATCTCGTGTAGGTGTAAAAAAATATAGAATATAGAATATCTACATTCGAGCATGATAAATTCAGTCAAAATCTTGTGATGATAAATGTTCTCCAAACTCTCGAGACATCTCTCTCTCTCTCTCTCTCTCTCTCTCTCTCTCTCTCTCTCTCTTCAAAAAATGACAGAGAGAAAAGAGAATCTTTTGTGTGAAGAAAAAAAAAAGTTTGCTCTCACTTTTCTTTGACACCAATTATTTGAACCAGATTTTCTCTCCTCAATCGTTTACTTGTTCTTCTTATTTTGAAGAAGAGAGAAGAATTTTTGCATTCAATTTGGATTTAAGATGATATTTTCATTACAATGGAACAAACTGCGTGTCGAGCATAACGTTTTTTTCTCCTCACATTCACTTTCATTTACATAAATGTAAGGATTACACGAAGTATAGTGGGAACATGGTACGAAGAGCATGATTGATTCACAATTCTCTTTATTCTCATCATTCATTCAAATTGTTGAAAGAAAAAGGAGAAAAGAAGAAGATGCTTCCTACTTACCATACAGAAGAATACTGGAGTCGCTAATAACATTGCTAGTAACCAGACGAGGAACATGAGACGCTTACAGTTTCTCATTGTGCAAATAGATCGAGATTGAATTGGAAAAACTATGACCACGAATCTACAGGGAAAGTGTGTAAAAGAAGTGAGGAATGGAAAAGAAGAAACAAAGTTAGAGTCGTCGAGTTCACGAATATACATCAAATATCTTAAATTGTAGGAAGATGATAAAAAATGATCAAAATTCTATGCACCATTATTTCGATCAAAATGAAAGCAAGCTATACCTTATAAGAGGCTTATTGCTAAGGATCAACCCAGTTTGCTTTGATGATTGTCACTTGATGAAAAAGCAAAACTTTGTGAAGTATTATCCATGCAAAATGATACAAGGCATTTGAATTTTCTATTTTGTGTCCCAAATGAAAGGCTTAAAATTGAAAAAATTAAGCTCTATAGAGAATTAGGAATGAATATTAGAATTTTTATCACTCTCAAGCTCCAGAAGTCTCAATGCTCAATTCTCATGAGTCTTTTTTGATATTCAACTTAATTACAGTTTCTCACATGAATTGGTACAAGGTATAAAGTTGGATATAATATAGATACAAAATCTTCCCAATTTCTTGATTTTGTTTCAATCTTTTATCATGATCATTGAGACGAGAGAAGACATGATGTATTCTCATCAATAAAATTTGAGCAAATAATCTTCTATTTGGCCAGCAATATTTCAGCATGATAGCATTTCGTAACTGGTAACATTCCATTACAAGATTGGCGATGATGATTCCAAATCAATGTTCAGCTAGTCTATGGGCATAAGTTGATATTCCATAAAATCTGATGATGCTATTTCCGCTGTCGTCTCAATATTCCAAAGGAAGAGAGTGATAATCAAAATGACACTCCAAGAAATTCTTACCATTCCATCCTGTTCATTTGAGCATAACAACACACTCACGCATATGGACAAATATAAACACTTTTAGACATACAAACACACAGATACATACAAGCATTCATATTGACGAACTCATCAAAATCTCATGAACAATACATCAAACAGCTGACTAAACAACATGAACATTGGGATTGGAAAAAATGGCGCAAATACCAAGGTATCGGAAAGAATAACGATAAACAAAAATATAACGTAGCAGAAGAAGCCAAAGAAGATGGAAAAAGTCTAAAATATTTGCAAAATAGATAGAAATTATTTACCTTTCCAGTGTCACAGCAACCAGATTCAAAATAGATGCGAAACCAGATACCAATTCAACGTATTTGGAAAGTTTACAAACACTTCCATCAGCATCCCATTGGGTGACAAAATAATGAGCCACTTCCAATGGTGCGTATATCGTTAAAAGTAGTAAGTCTGAAATGGCCAAGCTGACCAGGAATATACTGGTTACGCTGGAATTGTTGGAATAGGAAATAGGGAAGAGAGAGAGAGAGAGAGAGAGAGAAAGAGAAAGAGAAAGAGAAAGAAAGGAAGAAAGAGAGAGAGAGAGAACATTAGTCGAAGGCAATTGATTTTTTTTCTCGAGTTCATTTTGATTCTTGCGATCAACATCCTATGCATAATCGCTTGAATTGTGCAATACATTCACGTTGTATGATCATTTGATAGGCTGAAATTGCCTTTGATCAACTATTATGGCCATCACTTGGTCAAAGACAAATGATTGTCCCGGCTTTCGAAAACATATTGTGTGTGTGTTCATTACATATATAGTGTATCTGGATTCCCTGGGATCAAGTAGTAGAAAATCGAGAAAATCACAATCTTTCTCTTCGGCAGATGATGGCTCAGAATTTTGATGAAACCCAAGGAAAGTAACGTCTTGCTAAGAGAGGTTCTTATTATTATTATTCTGCTGCCGGGAGATCATTTCTCTTTACGACAATTTAATATTCTATACTCGATAATCATATTGTTTCTCCAGGAACAAACATGATTCAAGTTTGTATGATTTATTCATTTGTATACACGAATGATTCATGAAAACTTATCCTCATGAACAGAAGTATAAAAAATTAGACTCAACCAGTGTTATCATTTCTGTAGAACATACACTTCTAATAGATTATTGAATACCAAAATAGTTTTGAACACTTTTTCCGCGAATTTTGAGAATCTAATCAAATTGATCACCATACATATTCGAGCTCTGACGAGTTGAATAAAGTTCAGAGTAGTGCTTCTGATTGTTGAGAGAGCAGGTGAACTGAAATTCAATTCAACATCAATTCACTTCATTCTTCAATTGATTTGAACAATAATCCCACATCAAATTGATCGTTTATCACTCACAATTGAATTCTGACTCATGCTCGTGCACAATTCAATCAGTTCAAGTTGAGTTCAGAGTTCAGATTGAGTTGATAAGTTCAAGCATATGTTTTTCACTAGATGAAAATGGAATAATTTCGAATATAAAATTAGAACTTTCCACAGGAAAGAAATAGATTGATTGAGTGTGTGTATATATTATACAATCTCTTAGCGATCATTAATCAGCAATGAAAATAAAACAGTCCTTACACCCGAATTCTTTCCAATTTCAACTGATTAATGTAACAATCCTCAGATCAACTTTCAAATTACTCGATCAAGTGGGTTGACTTTGTTCAGAGAGAGAGAGAGAGAGAGAGAGAGAGAGAGAGAGAGAGAGAGAGAGAGAGAAAAGAATTGATGATTAATTATAAATGAATGGATTTGTCTGATAACGAACAGTATATTTCAACAAGAAGAATCTATTTCAGTCAGCAAGGTTGTGCAAATATCTATATTTATAGTGAACCTTCCAGGAATATTTGCCAATATCGCCCTTCTGGCCATCAGATTATCTGATTCACTGAATTTTCATTGTTATTAGATGACATACAATTGGATTGCATCATGGCACAATTGTTGCTCTCTCTCTCCCTTTCTCTGTGTCCATGGCCTACAATTCATATTTTTATTCAATGTCCAAGTAATATTTGACACTATTGACTTGCCTAGAGAGAAGTGAGATAGATATGAGCACAATGCCAGTGAAGCTTAAAGCTTAACGAACAATAAAATTGGACACAAAATTGATTCTGTTGATCCTGATAAACTCAGTCAATCTTGGAACACTTATACATACACACATCACATAGACTATATTCTTCGTTCAACTACTATGAAACAGTCTCAGAATCCATTTTCACATCACATCTTGTCGACTCTTTCATCCCTAGTTTCCGGTAAATTCTCATTCCAGAAGACTGCAAAATGTTCAACTCTTCATTGTTCCATAGGCAAAAGGTTTATTTTGGAAGAAGAAAAGATCGACACTACCGGATCAATCAATTGTGTGTGTATGTATGCGTTCATCATCATGCCAGAATGGATGGGAAAAGAATCAAAAGATAGTATAGACATTGAAGACTCAAAATACTTGGCCATTGTCTCGGTGATGACGATCGAAGACCATGGTGACAAAAGAAATTGTGATCCTTGATTCAGATAGATAGATCATTGGCATCATTATCTGTTGTGAGTCCAGGGTTTTCAGAGGATAACAGAAGTAGTAGAAGAAGAGGAAGAAGATGATGAGGAAGATGGAGAGAAAAGTGTGTCACTTAGATGAAGCTTTCCAAGTAGGCATATTATTGAAACTATTACCTATCTCATGAGAATTTTGGAGCTCGAAACATTTTTCTTCCACTGCCTGAATATTGTTAGAATATTTGCCCACTACATATTATCTGTTAGAGTATATTGTTGAGCGAAGCTCAGGAGAAATGATAGAAAATCATGTAGCACATGTACAGTGAAGAATTATTCATCAAACATATTCGGTCATTTGTATTCTTTGTCTAGTCTTTTTTATGCTTCTACAAACTCTGGATCCCTTGTGATTTTATTTCAATAGATGGATTGATAGGAGAGAGGGAAAGAAGGAGAGCAAGAAAAAGAGTATAATAGTATAACAGTCCAAGTTCCATTGCTATAAAAATGAATGTAACTCAAGATCAAGATCAAGGACTCAGAGCGCCAAAAGATAATGGACCAAAAAGATCATCGAAAAATCGTGAGTTCATTGTTTTTTCATGATTATAATAATATATCCATTAAGTATTCCTGGTTGAGCTGTCACATCCACACTTGGAATGTATTCAAATTGCCATATACATTTCGTGCATATATTTCTATTACATTTAATCCCTTATATTGAAGGTAATATCAACGATGGTATATAGTTACAACAATATAGTTTCGTTTTTCGAGACGGCGGAAATTGGTCTCAACTGATCAACCATATTACACTGGGAATCATTGCTACAAATTCTGTTACTTATACATCCAACACCATACAAAGTGTAGATAGATATTCCCTAGGGAAAGTATGGTCAAATTAAGTAATCACAAATCAAGTTAATCCTGATTCCATTCATAAGACTAAGCTGAACATCCTCTCTCTTTTTGCCTCTTGTCTTTTATCTTTTGTCTTTCTCTTTGAGCTCCATAGAAAATGTTACAGAGTCAAGGTTTCCATCGATTCTATGGATGACATTCTTTGATCATTCCGTTCACACTTGATCTTTTGAATCCAGCCAAACACTCTGTCTCTCTGTCTCTCTCTGTCTCTCTCTCTGTCTCTATTTTTCTGATCGTTATTCTTATCACTCTCACCATCGTCATTATATAAACACATACTGTGTGACTCTAATCACTTTCACTGTAATACTTTTCAAAGAATGAAATATTTTTCTAAATGCTAGCAATTCTGAAAGGAGAAAGAAAAAAAAATAATGTCTAGAGCTGTGTTTGAATTTCAAGAGTCAAACTAATTGATGCTCGGTGAGTTTGACTCCTGTCTTATGAGAAAAATCGGTGAAATAATACTTTTCCTCTGAACAGTAAGCTTTACAGAAGGCCAATTGCTTGACTTAAGCACAGGATGAATGCAAATTCTACTTGATATTCTGTCTCTTTTCGTTTCTACGATGCACTAGGTAACATACAGTGAGAAGAAGGTGATGAGGATATTGGAGCTTAAAGTGGAAAGATGGAGAGAGAGAGAGAGAGAGAGAGAGAGAGAGAGAGAGAGAGAGAGAGAGAGAGAGAGAGAGAGAGAGAGAGAGAGAGAGAGAG
>QZCP01000274.1:59317-87963 GCA_003956705.1 Brevipalpus yothersi | reverse complement strand
AGAGAGAGAGAGAGAGAGAGAGAGAGAGAGAGAGAGAGAGAGAATGAAAAGAACAAATGAGTTGAGAAGGCAAGAGCTGAGAGTTTCATGATCGAATCACTCATATACTTGGGAAAATGAGGATCTTGAGCAACTCGTAAACAGAACACATATATACAGTGGGAACTGAATGAGATTTCCACTCTCTTTCTCCATCTTTTACACACTTGCCCGATCGATATACTACTTTTCACTTTTGGTCCCAATACAGAGCCACTTTTCACTCCATTCTTTTGATTTCTCTCTCTCTCTTTCTATGTCTCTCACTCTTTCGCTCTTGGAATACTTTGATCATTTGGCATGGATCTGAATGTGTGTTGGGCTATTTGAAGAGTGAAGTAAAAATAAAAAAGAGAATAAAATAGCAAAAGAGCCATCAATGAATAGAATTTTCGTGACAAACATCGATACTATTCATCTTAAATTGTGAACAAAAGAATCCTAATGTTTACTCACAATTGCTAGTATTTGTAAATACCATGTTTATTCTGATGCTTTTTTCCGATGAAGAAGAATGCTCCTCACTTCATGCTCAATTGATCGTTTAGCAGCTTCATCTCACACTGGGGGCTTTTACCTCTGTGGTAGAATTTTATCCAAAATTTGTTTCATCTCAAATTTTAGGACAATGTTGGGTATTGAATTGGGCTTGAATCTATCCAAATTAATCTGATTTATGATGTTTGAAATCATAATCGAGACAGGGCTTAGATAAGTTATCATCAACTTATCTTAAGTGGCTTCAGTATATACATGTATTTTGATAACATTCAGTCTAATGTGTGATATTGTAAAATATTGAAGATAAAATTCATAGATTTTGATATATCGAGAATAGAGAGGCTTCAACTGATGACCTTTTCGTAGATAAACAGCCTTGATTGCGGTTCAAAAAGAACCGAAGGTCTTTTGTCAACCAAGATTTGGTGATTTTTTTCGATGAATCATCTGATGAACATGATCCGATAAAGGAATGAGCAAGCGAAAGCTAGTCAGTAAAAGAGGCAAAATAAGCCAGTATCTATCCAATAATTGAGTCAATAGAGGAATGCACCAGTGAATCAAATCTATCATGAACTAGACTTCTTTTTTTTGTCTGCATCTTTGGAATTCTTTTAGTCAACAGAAAGATTGCCACTATCAGTCAAATAGTATGTATGCATTCTGTGAGATGTGCGTTTTCTTGATGTGCCATCAGGTCCAGTTGATTTGTCATAGAGAGACGCAGAATGACTTGAAAAGCTGTGATAGTTTCATGGAATGATATTCAACATTATTGGTGTCTATCTTTTTCTACTTCTATTAGTGAACGAAGTCATTGAGACATGAATATTGGCAAGAATGATACATCCTCAGATGTTCTGTAGACTTTCATGAATCAATCCTCAATTTGTTTCAAATTTGCTGCTTGGACCGTAGAAGTTAGTCCATCAAATGTAATGAACTAAATAGCTCTAATTGCTCTTCAGATATAACAGAAACTTCATAAGATCGGAAGATACATATATGTATACCTCACTCCATGATTACCATTGAAAGAGAGTCTAAACAGTTTATTATGATCAATTGAGGGATGACACTACAACAAATTTCTACTGTCACAACCGAAATTTGAAACGTATGAGGGCAAAATACTTTATGACAAATCATTAAACAATCTGAGCAAATTTTTGGGCCATTTTTCTGTGATCATCGATCGATTTACCATGAACTACCTTCGAAAATAGAGAGCATCTCGAAGTCTAGTGTGTTGATTTTTCTCTCTATCTTTCATACTCTTTCTTTTCACTTGATCAAGTTATTCTCACAATGCTGGAACAGTACTTGCCTTAGGATGTTGTGAATACAAGGGTTTCCATCAGAATTAGTGAAAAACGGATGAGGTTCTATCTTCCCTTGGGATGTGTTTTTTCCTGTCACCTCTATTTTGACTCAATCAACCTTCCAACACATCTCTCACAATCCTTAGCATCATTGGTGGTGTGACGCGATCGCTCTTAATCTAGGTAACATAGGGAACCTCGATCAGTTAGCCAGAATGGATTCCCAAAAATTTGCTTCTCTTCCAATAGGATTGACCCTCATCTAAGGATTGAAGCGAAAAATACTCATTGAGCGTTGCGAATTCCATTGAAATTTTTTGTTCACCAGAAGTATGAGATGTATACACCTTCATAATTAGCAATCTCAAAAGCGCTCACTGCCAACAGAATTAATACTCATCTTGAAATTTTATTCCAATATAACATCACTTCGTTCCCAGTGATTGAAACTCTTATGAAGCTCTCATGCTTCAATTATTTTGCAAAGTGACTGGAAAAGGAATGCAAAGCTCTCAAGTGAAGATTATCATTAATTTTCTACCTCTATTCGCAGTTTTTTTCATCACAGCTATCTCTACTTTCCAACAGTATTACTTTTATCTCTTCCTCAATTCAATCTACTCCTCTCTATTCTACTATCGAAGTTTTATTCCTGTCATGTGGTCTAAAGGATAGCTGATTGAGTGTCATCTTTCCTATCCACATCACATTTCACTTTCCCTTACTCACACACACATATATATCCATGTGCCTCGATCATCCAGCATTAGCTTCACATGTCTCTTCTACCTTTAAGCCCACATCAATATTCTCATTCATATATATACACGTATATGAATATACGTTGTATAGCCCATAATAGTTGGGGATCCTGTTGTTCGGAAATGAAACAAGCCCATCGGCTATCCACAAGATATCCTCACTCACTTTTTCATTTTCTGTATCCAAATATCCAATCGAAAAATATTCTTGACCCCATAGTCCGAGAGTGGCTTTGATTCTGTTGCTATCGAGTGTGTGTGTCTGAAATTGTGATGAAGAACAGGAAAGAGAAGATGAGAGAGACCAAAATCCAAATACCACATCATCTTTATCATGGAGAGCATTTTTTTCTGCTTCTCTCTTCTTTCATTCCTTCAGCATTATCTCACCAGTCAAGCGAAATCAATACAAATAGGAAATCTTGAAGCAAGGTCCAGGGTTTCTTGATCCCAGGGTCAAGAGACGATTTATCATTTCTTTATTATAGAAATTTTTCATGCATAAGATTCAGCGAATACCATTCATTCCAATAGATACACTTATTATCATTGTGAACGTAGATTCATTCGTATTATTTGCTTCGGACTTGGATTCAGATTCTTGTCCAAATAATTGGAGCGTGTACTGCTAATCTTCTTTTGATTAAATTGTGAAAGAACATTACATCTTGAAGACAAGTCGATATTTTCGTGCTTAGTCGACAAAATTTCGGGCAATATATGCTGGTTCTCAGTAGCTAGGATCATTATGAGTAGAAAAAACGTTTCAAAGAATGAATTAAGCTTATAGAGAACTTAGATAAATACATATATATTCATGATATGAATGCACCGATGATCAATGGATTCTTAGGGTATCAGAATTTTTCTCCAATTTCTCAAAATTTTCCTGCTGAGTCAACTCAAATTCAGCCATTGGATCAAATTTTGCTGACATATCGATAGATATTGAGATTGAAATGCAGTATTCACTCTTCTACCCTACCAAGAATTGTGTAGCAAAATCTTTTTCTTTTTTGTTCCAAAATTAGCATCCGAATTTTAATCATATTTCCAGTACAACTTTGGAATTTTTTCAAAAATCTGCTGAATTTGCAGACAATATGATATCGAATACTAAAATCAGGATTTCAAATTGAATATTAAGCTTTTTCTCAAAGTTTCATTGCCAATAGTATGAGAATCAATAAATCTACCCTTTTCAAAGGCATATCAAAGAATTTCTCTCTCTCTCTCTCTCTCTCTCTCTCTCTCTCTCTCTTTCTTTCTTTCTTTCTTTCTTTCTCTTCCTGAATGATAACAATTCGTATATATTCACTATAAAGGATGCATTATCATGGATTTATAATTCGATTTTTCTCTCTTTTGCCCTATTATGATCTATTTTAAATCTTGCAGGCAGCCACAATGGAATAGAGAGAGAGAGAGAGAGAGAGAGAGAGAGAGAGAGAGACTCATCTCCGTACAGTGTATGAAAATCTTTTTTTCCAGAAGATCCTTCGAAATAAGGGCAGATTGTGGCATGAGAATACACATAAATTTGATTTCACTCTATCTTACATGCATCGATCGTTCTCTCTAATCGATATTTATGCATACATACATACATCACTACACACCTCACACCGTTTGGCCGTGTATTTGAACCTCTTTCATCAACATTTATTCATTCTTTCCATTGGAATTTCTATCGCATTATTTTCACCTACTCTTGCTACCATTGAATAGACCATTAGCTTTGATAGCTCAATCGTGCTGAAAACATTTAGACTCTGTGTGAGTATATGTGTATGTATGTGTGTGTGTGTGTGTGTGTTGGAATGAGAGAAGAAAAATGCGTTCACATTTTGAATCAACATCCATGGCTAATGCATACACATATAATGAAAATGAAATTCCTATTCTATTCCAAACAAGTCATCATGATTCCTGATGATCTCATCGTTATTCATTGATAAATGAACGATAAAGGAGAGGAGGTCTTGGTAATTGACCCGTTTTTGGATTGTGAGACCTCCCAATTCCACTCGAAATAATCGATTTTGGAAAGGCCATTTATTTAAATTCTAAACGAACAAGAGAACAGTGTACAAGTAAGAGAGAGAGAGAAAGAGAAAGAGAGGAAAACATCAATGCTAATCAGTTAATCAGATAGGCGTACAAGTAGTAACTGGAAAAAGTCGTGAAATTAGACAAGTTTCGTTCCAATTGTAGTGACAGTGATTTGTTTTCTCAACCCAGTTTTTCATGACAATAATTCTAAGCAATACTCATCTCCATACAAACATTGCAGTCATTAAGAGAGACACTCTTCTTTATTCACTTTTTTCACTGATCGCATTCATTGAATTTTTCTATCCAGTCTAACAGAGGAATCAGCTATGTTAAGCAAGATTGATGGTGCAAAAACACCTGAACACTGGCAAAATGTGATCAAATTCTTGAATCTTCTTTACTCTCTCTCCCTCTGTATTACTCATTCTGATTGATTCTTGCCTCATCAAGAAGTTGATAGAAAAAATTGATCAAGTAAAGCTTATCCTTTTTAGCTAGTTTTTTGTGCATGTGTCTTTTCCTCTCATCCAGCTTACTCTTCACCAATTTATGCTCATCAAGCAGCTTAACCAAGCACAATTTGAACATGTTGAGTATGGTAGATTAATCTGTTTGCCTTTTACGCCTTCACACCGATAGAACTTGATAGAAAAATTAACTCACGAAAATTCATTACCTTACACACAGACATACACATACACATACACACACACACACACTCACACACTAGTGACACTTTGAATGGGAAACCAGCTAGTCCATTCCCAGAAATTCATTTCCTGATGAACGGACTTTTCCTGTTCACCTGGATGAAAACACTTTTATACACCTCAATCTGTAGGATTGCCTGTGGAAGCAGCCTCAGGTTTTCATCTCTTTTCTTTTCCTCTCTCTCTCTCTCTTTCTATTTTGCCACTTATAAGCTCTATTCATTCGTTGCTGACTGTTATGAGAGACCAGAAAAGGAATCGACTAAAAGGGAAGAGAGCGAGAGAGAGGATTAGCTATGGTGCTGACGAAGAAGAAGGAGAACAAGATGCTGAAGATGGAGAGATAGATAGAAAAAGATGAGAAAGAAAGAGAGGATGAAGAGAAGAGCTGAAAAAGGGATGATGATGGAGGCAATTATAATTCTCCGTGAATTACCATGACTTTCAAAGTTCTCAATCCTTGAGAATCGGTTGAGCCAACTTTGTCTACTAATCTTTTTTCATGAAGTGTCTCATCATTATTCTCTCTCTCTCTCTCTTTCTTCAAGAACTTCTATACCTCTTTATTCTATATTCTTAACTGTATTTCCTATGAATACAATCTCATACTTTGGATGCATTCTTTTTGCGCTCCTTATCATCTGTCTTGATCGTCAGCATTCTTCTTGCTACAAAAACGTCTCCTTTTTTCTCTTACTTTTTGGGATGAGAAAAAGAGAAAAGAGCTAATATGTAAATTACATGCTAATTAGTATACCTCAATGAGAAAGGAAGTAAAAAGGAGAAGAAGAAAATAGAATGCAAATTACTCAAAAAATAATCTTTCCTCAGCATCTTCGAAACTTGTTCAAATGTTGCATAGCAAATGTAATCATACTGACTAAAACTAGCCTCTGTAGGATTCAATTTATCAGCTAATCAGATTTGAAAAATCTTCCCTTCCAATTGATCTGTCAATACATCAATACATATTGTACAGACTGCATTTTTCTCAAATTATTTGGCCATGGTTGATATTGTTTGTGTGCTATCTTGGACTTTCCTCCTGATTCACTTATACTTACTCATATTTATTCTTCTTCTTAAAATAGGATCCGAAAGGCTCATAACCAATCGAGCTGAGTTGAATAAAGTTGCTCTTAAAGGTTCCCACCTTGAGTTACCATGTTTCACAAGTTTCTCAAAATCACCAGAAGCCTTATTCCAATGGAAAAAAGATGGTTCATTCTTGGTGAACACCAAAAATCCTATTCCTCGAGATTCAAGATTATCCATATCCATCAGCAATGGAAGCCTTAAAATTGTTAATGTTTCTTATCATGATGAGGGACTATATCTTTGTGAAACTTACGACAGTATGGAGACAACTTTACTTCGAATAACTTTATATGTTATTGGTGAGTATTTCATTACTTGTCTTGTTTGATAAATCTTCATGAAAAGCATTCAAGGTGAAAACAATAATCTTGTCCCATAGATTATTTCATGTCAATACTTCTGTGAGAATTGATATTCAAATTCATGTAATATTTGCATCTCTTTTTCATCCTCCTTTCATCCAGAATCTCATCCTCGTCATTATCATTATCATTCACAAATGATACGAGCTCATCACAATCATGATGAAAATACTGCCTATCACCTGCCATTAGTTGGAATATCGTTGGTTGTTCTAATATTTCTGTTTATTAATTGCTACAAACGCGATTCAGTGCCCAATATTCCCGACTATACTGAGACTAGTCTCATAGATCAACTATTTTCACGAGCTTTTCGAAAATACCAATCATTTTTACTGCCAAAAATGCATCATACATCAGATAAAAGCCCAAATTCTATCCACAATCCATCCCATCAATATCACCATGGGCCTATTGTAAATCCATATCCATTTGATGATGATCTATTGGAGTATAAAAACACAAATCAACCTGAATTTGACGCCAAAAAATGTGATGAAAATCATCAACAAAACTTAAATCATGAAACCATCAGCAATCATCATCAACAACAATCTAACAAGGTAACAACAACAATTGATGCTGATACTCAATCAAATTTCAATCAGTCTAGTTTACTTCCAATATCATCATCACCACCAATGATGAATGAAAATAGTGTCAATCGATCTATTAAAGATCAATACTGCCATTATCAAGGACCTGTCAGAATAACAGAATCATCTAATGAAGAATCATCACCATTGCTGCCAGATATATCAACCCAAATAAGTCCATTTTTCAATCGAGGACATTTTAGACCATTGAAGATGAATACATCATCACAAAATTATCCTCCAATTAGATATTTTGATTCGGTAATTGTTTATTGTCCTGATAAGGGAGATTCTGATGAAACTCACAGTAAGCTTCCATTGGCAACTTGACGATTGAGAATAGATTTCTTCAACCTTGGCACCGTGAAACTGATATATTCTCATCTGTCCATGGAGAGCATGGTTCTGATAAAATTCTCTTGATGATGGAATAAGAAATGGTTACTTTCCATGGCCTACTATTAGGAATAGTAATTTGAAATACTAAAATAAAATCTGACGGTTTTGGCGATGAAAAAAGCTCTTAAAGTCTATTTGTAAGGTAAATTTATATTTTCTGAGCAGAAAAATTCATCTAATTCCTCAAAGTTTTTCAAAAATATATGTTGTTTCCACACTCCAAAATGTGGGAAAGAAAATTTTTCCGATAACTATTTGTAAAGGAAATCCTCAAATTGTAAAACAGATTCTCATTTCTCCGTAAACCTTCTTACTTGTTAGTGTATCATTCTTCTTGTAACCGAAAAAAAAGAAATGAAAAGAAACATTCAAGGTAGACATGCACTAAAAAATATGTCAATTATAATCATTTATTACTATTATGTATAAAACAATATTGGATATTAATCATTTTTTTGTCAAAAAATAATGTTTCACAGGGTACACTTTGTGATAAACAAAGCAAACTTATTACAGTAAAAGAACTTATATTTAACATTCCAACATTTATTTTTGATTGGAGGAATATAACGGCCAATATGCATACATTCGGATAAAATGAAATTGGAATGGTCGAAAGATTGGAAGTGTTATGTTGTCTTGTTGATTGAATTCAATCAATTGATCATTTTATAGATCCAAAAGAATCTCTCATTCCAGGATAGATTATTTGACAACATAACCCTTTAAGTTTAATTGAATTCTCTATCTCATGACCAAGTATGAATGACCCCATTGAATTGAATCATGGAATAGTGTAGCAAAAATTGGGAAATCTTGCTCGTTTGTGATAAAATTCAATTTCATGGTGGACATGGTGTGATGATGGAACGAAATTTCGACTACTGAAGAGAAAGTTCACAAGTTTGAAACACGATTGTTTGATAGCTTTTATGAGCTAGTTTTGCCTGGAGCTAAAATGTTTGTGGAACATGATGGAGAATCTGGAAAGACCCTCCAAATAAGACTCATGAAGAATCTAGCCCATTTGTGGCTTCTTCACTCGTTTTTGAAGCCTTCACACAAACCCCTAAGCACGTTATGATCAACTGTACCGAAATTTCGTGAATTGATCTCCTGATATCATCCGATTTCAAACTCATATTAGAAAAATTCAAATATGTTCTTGGATATTATTGAGGTAGAGAATTTTGTCACATTCGCCACCAAAAGTTATCGGCTACTTTCAAGGAGCTGATGCTGGAATTTTTTCCCTGTACCTGGCTCTGTACATCATTGCATGCCCTTTCATATTTGCAATCAATGAATTCATATGATCGATGAAATTATTCTGAAAAAATTCTTCCCTCCAACTAAATGACTTTAGACAAAAATATCTTCCAATTCATTGAGCAATATTCAAGGAGAACCTACAATACTTTCAAATCAGTCAAGATGCTCATTATTCTATGAGAATCTCCTGATGAAGACAGAATAAGATCATCGAAGAGAAGAAAATGATTTGATGATGAAATCTTAGGAAAGGTTTAGATAGCAATCATCACAGGTCATCAATATCATCAGAGATCGAACATTAAGATGATAGTTGAAATGTTGTGTCCATTTTCCTGGGAATTGAACTTCACTGCAGTTGCATTTCCGCCATTAATGGGTAGCCTTAAAAGGAATAAGAAATAAGATACAGCATTAGGGATCGAGATTTATCGATGAGCAGAATAGCTCTTTCCTATTGACCTACATCTATTGGGTATCTTGCATAATTTGGGGCAACACAATTTGGAAGGAAATATCTACCTGGTTGAAAGAAGGGCTAAAATCAGCCTCCATCCATCATATATCATGTATCAAAGCTTATACGATCATCATTTTCCATATGACTTGTTCATATCTCTTTTGGATGGCCACCTACTTTTGATTCCAATTTTTCGTCAGCTACATTGATGGTCACACTTCATTGCCATATTCTGGGGACCATATTATCTTTATTATCATTATCTGGACACGAAAAGAAGGATCACATGGTGGTAATGGTTTGGTTTCATTATATTTTGAAAAAGAGAAAGCCAGTAAATCATAAGAGACACTGCTTCATGATCATTTGGGTGGCAATAGTTCTCTATTTTTCTCTTTTCTTCTCTCTATATTCTTGGAATATGGGCGAGTCTTGTGGAGAACCTATCTTCTAATGCAAATAGGCCTTGGAATATTCTGAGATAAGACTCATGCCTGAGAAAGAAAGAAAGGAAGAAAGAGAGAGAGAGAGAGAGAGAGAGAGAGAGAGAGAGAGAGTTCACGAGATACACCAACATATTATGAAACTTTTGAGAAAATTTGATGTAGTTAATGAAAGGATAATCTATCGGACATAATCAAAGTATGATCATAATAATTCATACATCGATTTGTTTCTGTGTAACTGATCTGATGAAGATGACAATCCGAAAGGATTTTTTAGCATTATTCAAAATGATCAATTCTTAAAAAATCACATGATTTACTCTGGATGAAATTTCAAGCGTAGATGCACACATCGAAGTGGGTTCGAAAATGTGTATTCAAATCTCAGAGGAGGATTCCAAAATCAACCTGATGGCTTCACCTTCGTCAAGAATTTGAAAGCATTCAGAGAATTTTTATTTATACTCCATTTTTGTCTTGTAAGATATCGAATTTTGAAATGAGAGAAAAAGCAAGAAATTTCTTGCTCCAAGCACAATTTCTTCAATTATATGGATCAATTTCGATCTCAATTCTTTAGCCTCAAGCAGCCAATATTGAATGGTGAAATGGAATCGGATAATAAACTTTTTCCACAACGTTTACTTATTTTCTTTTATTTTCTTACTTTTCTTTTCCAACATGATATGGTGTAAGAATCTAGGATAAATTGGAGTGGCAATTCTCTATTTTCCTTGTTTCATTGGAAAAGCTCTCAATTGCTTTCGATGCTGGTCCACTTTCTTCTTTTTTATTCTTCTTCTTCTATCTCTCCATCTTGATCCTCAGTTTTTTATCATTGCTATGATTGGTTTCCGGAGGCAATACAGTTAATTCGTGGCTTTATTTTGCTCCAATTTTGTAAGCTTTGCTGTCTTATTTGGCGTTTGTTTGTTAAATTGTAGCTCTTTGTGCTATGTGGTATATGGAAGATACAAATTCTCTTATCATTTAATAGAATGATGATTAATGAGCTTTCTGATGGGTATAATATTATTTTTCATCCACAATATCCATCATCTAGAATACAGAATCTGTGATGAGTATGAGCTGAAAATATCCACAAGATCATCATGACCATGCACAGGTGTGTATTGAGCTCATCATTATTTAGCAATTTTTGGATAACTTCATTGAGCTTACAAAGTGAAGGGAAAGGAAATTCACTTTTCAACTACATGGAAGAGAATTTATCAAATTAATCGTGATGATGATTGAAATCACCAATAGATTCATGAAGATTGAATGTGATAATGATTTATTTGGACTAGAAGCCTAGAAAAAAATATACCCACCAGCATCTAGCCTAGAAGTTCTAGGAAAGATATATAAAAAATGTTTTGGCGGGAAAATTTGGCAAATAGAAAGAAATACAAGCATCAGAACTTGGACTAGGGACTCATTTTGCCCCAGAAAACTAATTATATTGTCTTTATTTTTTTTCTTGATAAGAAAATCTATACTACTAGTCAATCGGATATGAACAAGAGTGAGGCATGAATTCCAGATGATTGGGCATTGAACACACAGATAACTGTGAACAATCACTCATCTACTTGCAGACAGAACTTTTTCCTTTTTCTTTCGTGATTCGAATCAAGTACAAATGTTTCCTTGGCCAATTGACTTACTATTAGCTGACTTATTCGTTCATTTTAGCTTACAGAAGAAGTGTTCAGTTATCAAGAATTGTGGGCTCCACAGACTCAACATACACACAGATATATAAATCTATATTGGAAGATTCGAAATTGGCAGTCTTGATTTTGCCTGAGGATGTGAGAGAGAAAGAGATTCATTCTAATAAAAGATCGAAATAGATTGAATCGATTGACCAAGAGTCAGTAGAGTTGAGTTTCACTTTTTCGCTCTCTTTCTCTCTTTTAGATTGCTTCATACTGAATGGATTTTGTGCACGAAATAAATCCAAAATCCTAATGAGAGGTGAAATTGTTGGGTAACTAATTGATTTCATGCCATCAATACTCTAATCGAGACTTTTCATGATCTGAATGTATCTTCTCCATGCTCTCTCTCTCTCTCTAT
Source organism: Brevipalpus yothersi (assembly GCA_003956705.1). NCBI lineage: Eukaryota > Metazoa > Arthropoda > Arachnida > Trombidiformes > Tenuipalpidae > Brevipalpus > Brevipalpus yothersi. The sequence continues at coordinate 75,857 of QZCP01000274.1, read as the reverse complement.
CTTCCACTGAAAGTTTCATGTCTTGTATGTATATATATTCAGAGGATGTTACAAAGTTCCACCAACTGAAACTGGTATAATTCGGGACATTGATGGACTACATGGCTTCGTGTTCAGTTAATGATATTTACCTAGAAACCTAATCTTTTGGACCATGATTAGGTGAGCAAGGTTTGGTGTTCGGTTGATCAAGCAGACATTAAGCACGTAGACATGGAAAGTCCTCACACTTGGTGTGTATGTGAGGTCCAATCCAAAGACAATCGAGTCAGTTGGGCCAATGAGCACAACTGTGAAAAGGAAGCGAGCCACGTTGACTAAAGAATCGATTTAGTGGATCTAACGAACCGATTCAATCATTTGTGTTGTCCATCGTGAGCAAACGTGGGAGTAGATTGATGAGAATCAAAGAACATTCTGATCAGTGGAATATTTGCAAAGTAACCAATCTACGGTATTTCATGATTATTGACAGCTTGGATAAGGTGAAGAAAATCATCAAGCCTTCTTGGCAGAAATGATCTTGACTTTGGAAAAGACTCTGTTCCACAGAGTTCTCTATCATGAAAGAGAGTTTACTCAAGTTCTGATCTATTAGTAGCAAACTTTTATCCTGATTTCGAGAGCCTAATTATTGAAAGGGAAAGAAGAATAGATACGAAAACCTTTCCAATAAAGAAAATACATGAATCATGAAGTTTTCAATTAAGAAAATTATAATCTTCTCTAATTTTATACCTACACCATGTACACACATTCATGTATATACATGGTGCAATAATGTCAATTTTAATCCTCAAAAATAAGACCGAAATTTTTGAAAAACTCTTCCAGGCTGATTCGGAAGCTAAAGAAACCTAACCAAAATAAACTAATCAAATGCAAAAAAGAAATCCAATAAATTCGATTAAATAGTTGCGATCAAAGTCCTCCCATTCTGCATCAACAGAAAGTTATCCATCCTTCAGAACACATTTTTCTTTTGAATATACATCGTCAACAACTAACGATTGATGATTTTCTCAAAAGAATGTATTCAAAATCCTAGCTGAAATATTCCCTCCCCTCAAAGATATCAGACCATATCGAGGAAAAAATTGGTTCAAATTTTTTTATTCTCTCAAAACTTTTTGGAAAATTTTCCAAGAATCACAAAAAGTAACTGTTCACACACATCAAAAAAGGCGCCAAAATAAAAACGTGGCCAAAAAAAGTCAATGTCACCTCAGTGGTGGCCTCTGGTGTCACTGAATGTCACTACAAGTCTCTCGATTGAAAAACTCGATTTTATAAGGTAAAGCTATTGATACAAGATACAAGATTGTAACAACAATTAAACTGTAATTATTGTTCATAATCATCAAGTTAAAGTATTCTTAGGGTGTTTTGGTGGTAAAGTGTATTGGTCAATTATATACTCACCGTATTGGCCGACATGGCTCTCGTAGAGAGAAATGCGGTCATCAATGAATACCTTGAACAGTGGGAATCACAGTTTGCCAATAGTAATAATAATAATAATGGTAATAATGTGCTATCGGGTGGCTCTTCACCCGTTGATTTAATACGAAAGTAAGTAGCAGCTTTTCTAATTGATTGTGGATTATCCGGGATAATTGTGTGTATTGTTATGGGAATTAATGTGAGCACACTTTTTATTTCTCCTTCTTCTTCTTTAATCTTGTTTCAGAATTGCCGAAACAGTGGAGGAAGCTACTGAGGCCTATCTTAAAACTGATCCTGATCCTTTCGAGGACCGGCATCCATGTCGCGCCAGGCCTGATTGTGCCCTGGGGCATGTGTTGAAAAATTTATTTAAAAATGATGCTCTCACCAATAAGGTGAGAGAGAATAATGTGGTATTCTTGTGGTACCAAATTTATATTGATATCTAACTGAACAATTTTTTTTCCCTCTCCTTTGCTACAGTTGGTAAGCTGCTATGCTATTCAAAGAGAAGATCCTGAGCTACAAACTCAAGCCTTGCGATTGTTCCTTGATACTTTACCTGGTTTAGAGGCTTCAGTAGTATTCAAAGAAACGGTAAGTGGGTCCTTGTGGGAATTTCTTTTTAGCCTTGATCACCTGTTATCCTTTCTCTTCATGTATATACATGTATATTTTTGTAGCATGACGCTTGTGCGAGACGCGTGTGTGTGTGTGTGTGTAATGTTTTCTCCCCTCAAACCATGCCTCTCTGATGTGTTGCTTTATCACACTTTTTCCCCTCATCTTTTTTTTCTTTCCCTACCTCTTTTCATCAGGAAAATCTAGTCAGCAGGTTATTTGAAGTGGCTAAGGGAGATCGAGAGCCCGCTCGATCATATGCTACTGGACTTTTGGGTGCGGCGATGGATGTTCAAGAAATTTCTGATCTATATAAAGATCTCAATATGCAATTGGTTCATATATGTATCAAAAGATTGAATGAATTACAAATGAAACAATTCACGGCAAAGCAAGCCTGCGAAAGCCAACTCAATGGGACAATAAGTGATCCATCTCTTGAGGGTAGTGATAATGCTACCGACGGAGACCTTCGAGAAACACCAAAAACTCTTATGATGGCCCCTTCATCTACCAAAAGAGTGAATGAAAGTGTGATGAGATCACCTAAATTGAAACGTCGTCGTGTATCAAGTCCATGTGGAGTTTTATCACCTCAAACATTAACATCCGAGTGTTCCAATAGTAGTTGGGCTGACATCGAGCCATACATGATTGGCTCATTTCAAATGTACCCAATCACTCCAGAAATGCAACAACGTTATATTCTGCAATATTTAACGCCTATTATGGACTATTCGGAAGTTTTCTCCTTATTCTATGCTAACGGTGCGATGTCAACCATGAAACACTATATCAACCTGGAAGAAAATCATGATATTCGTGTAGCTTTTGAAGCTTTAAGGTGTCTTGCCAATCTTGTCTGCCATAAAAAATTTGTAATAGAATTCCTCAATACTGGAGGCCTTGAGCTTCTTCTTCAAGTTTACCGTCCCTCTGTGGCTGCTGAAGCCGTATCGCAGGTTCTACTTTATATGGGATATGATGAGGATGCAATGGAAAAAATTTGTACTTTTCCTCGTCACCTATTGAGTGACATGGTGTCATATGCTTTATGGTTACTCGAGTGTTCTCACACCTCAAGTCGATGCAATGCGACCTTATTCTTGGGATTATCATTTCAATTCCGAATTATTTTAGACATTTTCGATAGTAAAGATGGGTTGCGAAGACTGTTAAATGCTGTATGTAGTCTATAATTCATCTTCCCATTTACCATTTCTTAAATATCTTCTCTCTCTATTTTCAGATTTATCTATTGAACGTTTTTCCAGAAAACAGTCAAGAAACCGATGATGTAGTTGTTAATGAAGATGAACTCATCAACAAGAAACAATCTGTGCGACAAGTTTGCATTGCCTTGAAACGATACTTTGAAGCTCATCTTGTGATCGAAGCTGAAAATATGCGCCGATCAGCTCTTCCGAATTCTCAATCAGGTGCTCGAAATGGTCTGAGCAATACACACATGTATAAAGCGACCCACTACACACAAGAAACCGTCTATCAACATGTAGAAAATCTTCTAGAACTAATGCCTTTACGGCTTAACTGGAAACCGGTGGATGATTTGCTCAAATTAGGTGGTCTGAAATTATTAATAAGTGCTATAGCCAAAGCATCAGCTTGGGGACAATTCTCAGGTAGATGCGAATTAATAAAGAATGCTCTAGACGTTCTGGTGGTTTGTTCGGTAACTCCAAAGTTTCAATCAGCTTTAACTGAACTAGTTACAATTGAGGGTGATATCAAGAAACCTCCTATCAGGTATGTTTTACTCCAATATTCTCTATTGCCTCATTTATCTCATTTTGTCACTTCCTCTGTTCCCAGTGTGATTTTAAACTGTGCTGTAGCACCAGATCCTATTACCGTACCAGAGTCAGAAGTCAAAAAGTCAGCTCTCCATGTGATCATCAACTGTGTTTGTGGTCCATTGCACCGGATAGGAGATACTATTGCCCGTCTTTGTTCTGGTAGTAAAAAATCCCGATCTTTCCGGAATGGTGAAGATGTTCTGACCAAAATGTGGAACTGTGTTCGAGACAATAATGGTATAATTGTTCTACTCAATCAATTGACAGTCCAAACTCCAATGAAGGAAGCTGATTCGATTCGTGCACTCGCATGCAAAGCTTTATGCGGACTTGCACGAAGTGAAACTGTACGTCAAATAATCAGTAAGCTACCCCTCTTCACTAGTGGTCAGCTACTAACTTTAATGAAAGAACCAGTACTTCAAGATAAGCGTACAGAGCATATCAAGTTTTGTAAAAGTTGTCTACAATTGATCGAGAGTGTGACCGGCTCTCCTTTGTCAACCAATCTCGACACTTCACCTGCGAACATTGCCAAAGCGGAAGTAGTTGCTCAAACCAAGATAACTTACAATGAAAAAGAATTATTGTTATTAATTTATCAACACCTCATGGCTAAAGGCTTGAAACAGTCTGCAGCAGCCTTACAGCGTGAAGCTAGTCTACCAACATCGATAGCTGCAAGCTCCAGGACTCATTCTGCTATATGGACTTCACCTTTGGCCATCAAAGGCTCGAGGTCTAGTTTACCATCTCTTCCATCAACTTCTATCCAACCATCATCTACAACGGGGAATGCTCTTCATGGAATATCTTCATCCTCATCTGCACACCCTCCATCCGTCGTAACTTCATCCATAACTCTTTCCATACATTCCACTCCTCCTCCTCCTTCGGCATCATCATCATCATCTCAAGATCGTCCTTCTTCCCAGGGTACTCCTTCAACGATTCCGATGAAAATATATCGCTCTAATTCCAATCGACCAAGTCCTATACCGCGAAATTTAAGTTTACAGAAACCAGCACAAGGCTCCTATTTACCGTCTCCAATATTGAAACGAATGGATGAATCTCATCAAATTAGTCAACCTCAGCTTTCTATTACACTCGACTCAATAGTCACCGAATATCTGCGTAAACAGCACGCTCTTTGTAAAAATCCTGTTGTAACTTGTCCTCCGTTTGATTTGTTCACACCTCATCGTTGTCCAGAACCGATTAATCGTCATAATGCACCTCTCAACATGGCATTAAGAGTTCAAAGACGTGAAACTTCACCTCGTTTTGGAGGCTATTTTGGTACTAAATTTGATAGAAAATTTATTTACAGCCGGTTCAGGCCTTTCCGTACCATAAAAGATCTCGAAGTAGGCAATGCCACTTGTTGTGCCTTCTCTCATGTGGATCAACACCTGTTCACTGGACTTTATACTGGTGAAATGGCCGTATATAATATTCATACTGGTGGCTTAATTTCAACCTATCCTTGTCATGATACATTAGTAAGCTATATGGAACCATCTCGCGATGGTAAACTCATACTGACTGGTTCCGATACTTATAGTGGATCAACGTGTTCTCTGTGGACCTACAGTGAAATTTTAGAATCAAAATTAGAACTCCAAGAATGCTCTCACTGTGAATTCAGTAAAAACATACAAAACAAGATGATCATGACATCAGCTATCTCTCCAACCAGTGATACGAGTGTTGCCAAATTATTTGATATACCCTCTGCAGCCGTGATTCGTGAATTTCGTGAGGACAAATCCAATCAATATATACGAAATCGTGCCACCTTCAATTACACTGATGAACTTGTTCTCAATGATGGTGTTCTATGGGATATTCGTTCAGAAACTCCTGTTCATAAATTCGATAAACTCAACGATGATGTAAATGGAGTCTTTCATCCAAATGGTTGGGAAATGATTTCAAATTCTGAAATATGGGATCTTCGAAATTATCATCTACTGAGAACTGTATCAGCACTGGATAAATGTAGGATAAAGTTTAACAAAACTGGGGATATTATTTATGCAGGTAAGTTAAATCTTTCTGATTTTCGTATGTTTCCTATGATTTTTCACGATTTCTTTTCTTCGCAAAATATCATTCTTCCCAGCAATGTACCATGAAGAGGACATGTCAGAGTTAGATAATCCATATGTCTCATCTTTTCGAACATTCGATGCCACCGATTACACAAACATTGCCACTGTAGATTGTAAAAGAGCTGTTGCAGATTTGGCTGTAGATCCGGGAGACAATTTTATCGCTGTTGTAGATGTTGTTTATAGGGAGGAGAACGATGCTGCTTCTTTCGAATACGCTTGTCGTCTTTTCGAAGTGGGCTGTTGTAAGGAAGATGATGATGACGATGATGATGATGATGATGATGAAGAAGCCATCGAGGACACTGATGATGATCAACCTGACAATACCGATGATTTTCCTCAAGGCTCTGATGCATCAGATGGTGATGGTATTTCAGTGGTCAGCTTTGAGATGAGCGAGGTGAGATCATCTTGACATTTTGAATTATCTACAATACACTTGATCAGTGTGTTCGAATGATAATATTTTTGAACTATTACATGTATCTCCCCCTTCTCTTGTAGTTGATCAAATTTTAACTATTTTATTTATTCATAATTTTCCCAGAACGAATATCATGCCGAAAACAGTGAAGATGATGAATATGTAACAGAGCCTGATGATGCTGATGAGGACGATATATGAATGTTTTTGTGGTTAACAACCTCCTATGAGGATGGTTCATCTTTATCTCTCTTGGATGGCATCAGTGAAAGCTTTGAAAAAATCTTAGTCATGTTGCCATTTAAATTTATAATTTCTATGATTGATTTGAATTTTGAATTATCATCAAAAATCTGTGATCAAATTTTCTTACCTCTCTCTATCTCTCAGCTTTACCGAATTTTGTTCGCTTCTTTCTCGTCACCTTTTCCCATCCCATCCAACCCCCACCCCCACCTCCACACCACCTCTCATCTCTCCTACCTTTGCAAGACCTACACAACCCCTCTCTCCTCACGATCCCTATCTATCTATCAGTAAAAAAGGACCATGAATTCGCGTGTTTTAAGAAAAAATTTTCACCTCAATATGTGATAAAATGGAACCATATTCTGGACCTCTCACACAGTATTTCGAGAGCTAAATTTCATCATTCATGTCAGTCATGATGAACCTTTCGTCCACAATTTTCGCCACTTTCCTCCTCCCACATGAAAGAAACAGAATGATACATCCGAATAACCCCCCAATAAAATCCCAGAAAATAGGAACAGGGGAAGATGGACCAGATAGAATTTCATTTTCTCATGAAACAACCAGATAAAAGTGAAATAACGCGCGCTACAGTAGCACAAGTTAGGCTTGCAATTAATATACATTCCCCCAGTCTCAGTGGCTGGCTTGCCTCGCCCTGAACAAGGATTTGTGTATCCTTTCCCTGAATGTGTTGTTTTTGAGCGAATTAATTTTGATTCCCTGTATATAGTGGTAGGTTATTATAATTAATAATATTCTCAAATGTTATACCTTGAAGATTATCTCGAGAGTACGTATGAAAATCATATATATATATATACAATATTTATTTCCAAAATACCATCCCCAAATGATTGAATAAAAATTTGGTTTTACTTTCATCTCTCTCTCTTTTCTCTCTCTCTTTTTCCTTCCCCCTCGCCATTCCTGGTTGCCTCGCCTATCCTTGTGTTTACTCGTCGCCCTGGTTTCATCATCGATTTTACTCATCTCTTTCTCCTCTCTTTCTCCTCTCTTTCTTCTCTCTCTTTTCTTTCTCTCTCATCCATCTTCTCCATCTCCTTCATCTTTCGATCTCGATCTGATCTTTTTTCTCTGTTTGTGTCTGGCTTGATGTCCACTTGAACCATGGCTATCGTCTACCGTTTAACAGCAATTGAACATCTTCCCCATGAGCTGAGGGATCGCTTTACAACGATGAGGATGTTAGATTTACAAGTTAATAGTGAGTTGAAACATCTGTGTTTCCCTTAAGTTCATAAGTTTAATAGAGTAAATTTAATCGATAAAGCGATAAAATTTTTGTTTTCTCATCTTTCTGATTGCAATTTTCTCTCTTTTTCTGTGCGTTTGTGTGTGTGCCAATTATTCGTAGATGAAATGGACACTGTAGACGATAAAGTTAAACAATTTTTCTCTAATGCCAAAAAGATGAAGCCTGATCAAAGGGATGTTGAATTTCAAAAGTTACAGCAGGTTTGTATTACACCAACATCGTTCTACCATCGGTTGATCCATCCAAGTTTTACCGCCTTACAGTATGATTAGCGTAATTCGAAGTTGATATTGTGACGAAAATGTTGTTCCATTTTCAATGTTCTTTTTCTTTTCTCCTCTCTAGGAATATACCAAAATCATAGAAGAAGCGGAGGAAAAAGTTGAATTGGCCAGTCAAATTTATGATCTCGTTGAAAAATATCTCAAACGCCTAGATTCAGAGTTACAAAAATTCAAAATTGAATTGGAAGTAGATAATTCTGGTATCACAGAAATGCTCGAAAGGAGTATGTATTTATGATTCATTCTTTTTTTGAAAATTTTTGTGTGATTCCACTGTCATGATTTGTCTAAACTTTCCCTTACTCACTACTAGGATCACTGGAACTTGATCATCCTTCGATACCTGCTCTTAATAATAACATTAGGGATAAGCGAAAACATTCTTACAATGATTCTAATTTGCCTCATTCTGGTGAGTTACTCTTTACCACATCTTGAATACGTATTTTGGTCCAAAAATCACTCGAACTAACTCTGTTCTCACTTTTTACAGGTCGTGATGGATCAGGAACGAATTCTTATCTTCCTCTTTCAAATAGCAATTGGATGAATTCGAATTCGATGACTAATTCGATCTCAAACATGATAAATAATTCAAACGCAAACACCAATGGCAATCCATTGTTAGCAAATACTCTTAACTCTCCAAATTCACCCTCATTGTTCGTATCGAATCATTACCATCATCGCTCCACAATTTCCAATCGAACTGTCCATCTCAAGAATCCTTCTTACTTTTCTAGTTACACTTTGGGTGCTGGTAGCACTGCAATTGCTGCTGCAGCCTCTCAAGCTATCGCGGCTACGCAGCAGGTAATGGTTTTCTCAATTATATATAGACTTACAGCGGAATATATAGTATTTGTCATTGAGTTGAGTATCCAAATAATTGAATATATAATGCTACAATGCAGATGCAGCAAGGAAGGAGAACAGCTAGCCTTAAAGCAAGTTACGAGGCCATCAATGGTGGGTTGCATAGCTTAAACTGTGATTTCAGCGCTTTGCGAGAAGGATCCATATCCTCTGTCAATTCACAAGGAGGTAGCTTTAACAGCGGAGAAGGCTCGTCTACTGGACTGTATAAAGCCACAAAACGAAGCCGATCGTCTAGTCAATATATCGACACAGGTATAGTGGAGATGATCAGTTTACTGTCTTCGTCAAGTTTTTTTATTGACTTTTCTCTTCACACCATCAAGAAGAGTCATCAGATACTCTGGCCATGGATGAAAATGGTGTTGCTGTCGATTGGAATCCTGATGCAAGTGAAGAGAGATATTGTCTCTGTAATCAAGTTTCCTATGGTGAAATGGTTGCCTGTGATAATAATACCGATGTATGTACTCCCATATTCATTGTCCAACTCAAGCTATTCCAGTTGCTAATCAAAGCTTTCTCTAATTTTCAGTGCCAATATGGTCATTGGTTCCATTTTGGTTGTGTTGGAATCACACAGCCTCCAAAAGGAAAATGGTACTGCCCACCATGTACTCAGCAGATAAAGAAACGAAAGAAAGACAAATCTTGAGTCTCCATCAATGGGTACTTTATATTACTCAGGAAGCTATCTCAATGATGAGAATCGAGAAAAATTTTTTTGATACACAAGAACTGAATTGATAAATGGAATGCATCATCAAAAAAGATGGGATAAAAAATTTCAATCGTTCAAGCGAAAGTTTTCTTTTCTTTTTAAAATTTTTCATTTTCTCTGGAAAATTTTTCACCAAATCAGTGTAATGTAGCGTGTCATGGATCAGATTGTTCAAAGTTCGATCATGTTCCACTTTCATGATGACGATATCATTAGCGAGTATGAAGGATGATAGACAGAACGCTGGAACGATGTCCTCTTGTCATTCCGATAGTGTTCTTGAATCTTATTCTAGATGTACATCATATCAGGTGCTCAAGATGACACTATCAGCCTTTCTTCCCCTTCTTCCCCTTCTTGCCTCCTTTACCTTTCTTGCCTCCGCCACCACCACCTCTGATGACAGTGACATGACCCCCACCACCACCTCCACATCCATCGGCAACGCTTATCAGCATATCAAAAGCCACCAAAAATATGAAAATTGCATAAAAACTTCCAAAAATATTCATTTTATCTTTCAAGAACACTACTTCATCAAGCAACGAATGACAATTTGTCAGAATCGATCGGAATGAAACTGATTTATACTGAATGAGAGAAAGAGTTGCTTATTGATGAGATTATATAACTGTCGTGAAGAGATGGGAATTTCGATCTGGTTTTTCCATCTCATCCGTTCAATGTCCCTTGAAGCTGAATCAACACAAAGTTGTCAACAGTTGATCACTTTGGGAAATCCATTTAATTGATTCCGGGTTAATCAAAATGAATTGTTGCACTGACCGACGAATACTGTTTAATCATTAGAATAGATCATAAAAACCCTAACAAAATTTTCCCTAAAGTTTAGATTGCTTCATTATCACCTGGATTATTTTTACAATCAGTTGGAAAACAGTTGAAAGTATAGCTTCGTTTTAAAATTTGGTTTAATTTTGAATTTAGTTTACAAAATGTAGAAAATGTGGTAAATGAATCGATTTTCTTGGATCGATAAATATGTTGAATTGAATGTTTGTGTTTATCATTACTGCTTTCATTCAGCTGCAGCATAGCTCGGACACTATTTAAAGATACAGATGTCCAGTAAAATTTTGAGCCACAGTTGGAATTTTATTCAGTTCGATTGGTGACAAAACTGTCTCATCTTGTCCTTGGACGATCGGCATGATTGTTTTTCAATTGATGGTATGTGTTTCAGTGAGGTGATAAAGATGTGACTTTAATTGAACAAACACCTCATCTCTATCAACTTCCATCTCGATGATATGTTTGGATCATAATGACTGATTTAGAGAAATACAGCTCAATCGTGGGATGAGCTTTTCGGTATGCTAGTTGACTGATGAAACAAATTCAAAGATCAAAAGTGGATCAAGAAATTTCCTGCTTCACTACAGTTTGGATTAGTTGCCAGTTTGGAATTTCAATTATGGAAAAGCTCGATTTTCCTTCTTAGGGTGGACTTTCTCATCTAATCATAATCAGCCTTGAGGGAAAGTTTTTCTCAAGAGTCTCATCTGACCACAGAGCTGATGTTATCGAACTCACTTATCAATGTTAGGCTTGAATGCAATATCAGGGCAATTGATTCAGAGCCAGAGAACTTTTTGTTTTTGTATGATTTTGGACAGTTTTGTCAGTTTTTCCAGTCATCTGATCCAATTTAAGCAATTTCATCATTCATATTGGCTCCTCTTCAATATCTCCAAGTTCCATAAGATAAGAAATTTTGAAAGCCAATATTTATCCCACATTGATGAATATCTAAAGCTCCGTTTCTTTGGAGGTTGCTCTGATTAATTCGAGGGGTGGACTTCCATGGGGCTTCATCGTGGATAAATCCATAAAAATCAATCAGAGAAGGCTCTGAATTAGCTTTTGGACGGTTAACTGTAACTCTTGTTCAGTTTCCAAAGTGACTAGATTTTCTTCAAAATAAGATCAGCACACCATGTGTGTGTCAAATTTTCAGATATAAAAGTTCAACAGCATTTTGCTGCCTTATTGACCCATAAAGGTCGACCGTTTGGATGGAAGAATCGATAATACAGGAGCATGAATAGAAGTCCAGCGAAATAAGCACCAAAAAGTCCCGAGACAATAGCTATGGCTGTGTGGTTCACCAAGATGGGTTCCGTTGGATTAGGTGGGCCAGTGACACCGATTATGTTGGACAAAGAATGTGAGGTAACTTTCAAATACCATAGGGCGATGAACACATTATTCTCAATGAACACGATCACATAGTACGCTATATACTTGTATCGAGTTGGCTCGTCTTTGATGTTGATGAAGCAGAACAGATATACTGTTCCGATGATCATATTTAAAAGGTATTCGAATTGTTCGTTCCTACAAAAACTGGTACCTTGGTGCATTATCCAAATGGTCATTACTCCCCAGTGACCAATGGCTATTGGAAGAATCCAATAAGTGTAGGCCGATATGAACAGACCGATAGCCACTAATCGACTCGTTAAAGTGAAAAATCTCCACAAAATTTGCAGTATTATGGCCATAAGGCTCATCTTTCGTTTACTTGGTATGGAACGTCGTATTGCTCGATGATATGATGCTAATGACCAGCTAATATACATCAGTGAGCTTATTATTGAGGCCAATTGGAACATCACTGGTAGGAAAAAAAAGGAGAAAGAAAAAAAGGGAAAGAGAAAGAGAAAAAAAATCAATAAATATATATTTGGAATGTTGAAATTCGAAAGAATGAGTAAAGAAAGGATGCAGAAAGAGAAGAAGAGCGAAAGAGAGAGAGGCAAGCCTTGGAGGCAGAAAAATTTTTCAAGATGATGAGTGAAAGAACAAAGAGTCATTTTTCTTTCTCTACACCAGCAGCAGAAGTAAGAATAAGTAAGTCAAATCACATTTTTTGCTCAATAACTTGGGCAAAAAGAGTTGAATAAGGAAGTCTAACTGTTATTATTTCATTCCAATTGTGAAGGCAACTCTTGTGAACTCCAAGAGTTTGTTCATCATTTTTCGATTGTGTTCATAAATGCAATCTCAACACTGGCATCGATTTTGGGTGGAAATAGATTGAAAAAAATGTAAGCAGAATATCATTCAGACAAAATGAATGAGAGTTACAGAGGAGAAAAAATAGGCAATTTTTACATTAAAGAGAGAGAGAAAGAGAGAGAGAGAGAGAGAGAGAGAGAGAGAGAGAGAGAGAATTCGGGGAGTTTGATGCTCCATGCTCATGAATGCTTGAGATACAAGTACATGGAGCATAGATTTTTTCGAATCTATCTCTTAACTGTATATTATTATAACTTTCTGGATTCTCTTATTCTCAAATTTTCAATGTTGGAAGAATGTTCAATCGAGAGATTGAATGAATGAGTATCGCTTGGAATTGGTGATACAAAAATGTAGTCAAATGAGTAGGATTTATCAGAATCGCTGTTCAAAGTATTTCAAGTATAGTACAGTTTAGTGTAGTTCTTTAGCGTTAAATTATACTTATTCTTGATAAAGAGAGTCTCTCTCTCTCTCTCTCTCTCTCTCTCTCTCTCTCTCTCTCTCTCTTTCTCTCTCATCTTTAAATAACACCACTATTTTTCACTAAAAATATAAGTTTTGGTTAATATTCAGCTAAATGATGCAATTTGCTTAGGAATATACATGAAAATCCTATGGGACTCTCGGAATAGTTTAAGGTTTAGATGAGTGCAAATACTCGAGTGTGTGATATTCAATCCTGTCAAAAATGAGATACATTCAAAAAAGGAACTTGTATTGAGCTACCACACTTCACTAGAAACTATTTTTCATCTCTCTCTCTCTCTCTCTCTCTCTCTCTCTCTCTCTCTTTCTTTCTTTCTTTCTTTCTCTTTCTCTTTCTCTTTCTCTTTCTTTCTCTCCTTTTTGAACACAAATTTTGGTGAATATAAGCTTAATACGGGGTGGGTATATCATGTTGAGTAGCATTAGTTCATCCCTATCATGGCCAAACACTGAAATCGATCGAAGCCTCATGCTCTTTCTCTCTTTCCCTTCAATTGGGCAAAGGAATTACACTTGAGAAATAAATTGAATGGCTTTCTTATCGAGACATCTACTTTTCGTTCGCCTCCTCCTCCTCCTCATCTTCTTAGTTATTCCATCTTCTCTTTCTCCTCCATTCCACACTCTCAATATCTTATTCCCTTAGCTTCATATCAGCCCAACCAGTGGGAGTTTGACTACCATTCATTTACCGGTGGAATATCCTACTCTCTGGATCGATTTTCTCAGTATTATCACGGCTGTTACAGCATCTCGGGGGTGGCAATGAAGGAGAATTCGGGAATCCGTTGAGAATTCTGACACACACACACACAGAGAGAAAGAGAGAGTCGATCAACATGGAAACCGAGAGTGAGAAAAATAAATGAAGCTGTCAGGTTATAATCTTTTTGAGTCAAGATTGGAAAAAATTAGTTCAATAAGTTGAAGCGAAAGTCAGCCCAGTTTGTCATGACTTGTTATGAATGGAACGTGCTTGATGCTTGTCCTATCATAAGAATGATGAAGATGAAGAATTTTGACTTTTTGAGTTCATAATAGAGAGAGAGAGAAGCTTTCATCTTTTATATTAGAGCTGTGTACCAGGTTCTACTCTTCCTCTTAGGTTCTAGAAGTTTGAGAAAAAGTATGAGTGTATGACTGTGATCCTGTACCAAAAAATTGATCGAAAATTCATCTCATAAGAAATGTATACCGTAATGCCTACTTATTGGTGAATTGCTAAGAAAGTCCCGAGTTACTTGTGAAAGATGATGTCCAATCGAGTATATATTTTTTCATAAGATTAATCTTTAAGCTCAAAATGACTGATCTATTTTTGTCTTACAGCCACTCTCTTATATGTACAGACTTTCTCTCAGACTCATTCTTCACTCTTTTTTCTTCCCAACGCCTACTCATTGAATCACTTGGTATGTGTATGTGTGTGTATGTGTATATATATGATGAATCGAAAAAGCAAGCAAAAAGATTGGAAAACAAGTACAGTTGTCTATCCGCCGAGAATAGAGAGTAGAAGAATTCAGAGCGAATCATGAATCGAAAGAAGAGAAAGAGCGAGAGAGACTAGAGATTGGAAAGAAAGTAGAGAGGAATACAGAGGGAATAAAAGGCTGAAAAGATGTTGACAGGAACAAAGTGGTTGAAGAGAGTGTAAAAATGGCCCAAACAAATAATGCATGGCTCTGGTAAGAGAATCTGAAAATGATATAGTCTACACCTATGCGGATATCTTTTCCATCTCTCATATCACACACACACATACATACACAGAAGATGGACACATAGAGATGGGTACATGATTCTTTTTTTTTCTTCCTCTATTTGATTGCTTTTTATCCATGTCCAGCCACTTAAACCTCTTCTTGGGGTTCATATTGTGTGAGCTTTATGAGTAGGCGAAAAAACTTTCAACAATTTATTTAGCCTCCGAGAAGCTTATATTCTTGCAAACATATCTTCTTCTTTTCTTGATTGTCTCATCTTTTTCCAAGAATTTGAGCGAGAATTCTTGAAAATTTCATCTCATGATTCTTATCATTTCCTACATTAGTCCACATTTTTTTGACCTTTTAGACTATTTTGGGTTGAGTTTTTTTTTCTTCTTATTTTTGGTTGCTCTCACTTTTTCAACCCCAAAACAATATATACCATAATTTGTACTCATTCGACGACAATCAAAGATGATCGGATGGTAACAAAAACGGAAGGCTATCTAATGGGCTTCATCCCAGTGTTTCCTCTAGTGAAGACACTTATATTAACCATCGAAAAGCCTTCTATTTTCATGAAATGAACATGAGAATCAGATGAGTTATACTTTTTTCATTCTTTTCCATTCTCAGTCCAGTCCAGTTCATTTTATCTTTTTACATCATCTCATTTTCGTTGATCTTTTCTGTTAGCTGGCTTGGTCTCTCTTCTCTTATTTTTTTTCTTCTTCTTTTTCTGTCTCTTCCATCTCTTTTTTCTCCTCTTTTTCTCATCATATTCTTCTTCTTGGTAAACCCTGAAGTAATAATACTATCAGCCAAGATGATTTTGGTGTTCCCAAACTTGACCAAATCAAAAAGACGAGAGGAGAGAGAGGAGAGAGAGAGTAGCTGAAATCCAGCAAGTCAAGATCCTATCAAGATACATGGTCTCCCTTGCTTTCACTTAATTCGTGTATTATTGCGTTTGATATATCTAGCAATACGATTTAGAACTCGAAGAATAGTTCGAGAATAGACGCACGAAAATGATGATTGTGCGAGATTGTACAAAGTATACTCTCTCAGATTTAGTTCCTGAGACATGATAAACACTTGACTATTATGATTGTATCGAGCAAAGGAAACTGAAACCAATTCAGACTATCAGAAGATGGTGAGAAGAGGGAACAAGATGGCAGTTTATCTGGAAGGTTTGGTAGAAAATAGATCTCAAAAATAGAATGGAAGAAGATTTCTTTCTTTTGAGGATGCAATGTTTTGATAGAAGAATCCATAGAAGGACAAAGAAAGTGGTTCTCTGAGACAGAAAGAAAAGAATTCTCGAATAGATAGTCGAAAAAAATGGCAAGTGGAAATATAAGTACTTGTTGTAATGAACTGATAGAGAGAGAGAGAGAGAGAGAGAGAGAGAGAGAGAGAGAGAGAGAGAGAGAGAGAGAGAGAGAGAGAGAGAG
>QZCP01000274.1:46971-59283 GCA_003956705.1 Brevipalpus yothersi | reverse complement strand
GAGAGAGAGAGAGAGAGAGAGAGAGAGAGAGAGAGAGAGAGAGAGAGAGAGAGATGTCCAGTGTTCAATGACTCTGGTCATCATGGCGATAAGTTATTCAGGTCAAAGGTAAGTGGAAAAGAAATGAACAAAAAAATGAAGACACCTGATTAGGACACATAGAAGAATGATAATGAAACTGTGTGAAGGAATGGAAAAAGGCTAATTACCAGTCATTCAATGGAAATCTTACACTCTGATAGACTCTATTTGACAAGCTACCGGAAAGAATGCATCAATGGACACTTTTCACATGGTAGATTGTATTGATAGTCGAGAAAGAAATACACTATTATTCTGGAAAAGGAATACGCCGCATCAGTTCCATCTGTATCATGATGAGATTTTTTTTTCTTCTTCTTTTCTCCTTACGAACCATAGCTCATTGCATCTACATGATCTACAAATTTTCCTTACACACTGAGAATGATCATTCGATTGATAGCAATCAATTGAGGTATTTGCTGGTGAGCAATTTAAAGTGAATTACGATCTAGTTTCGTTACTTAGATCCATAACATCAATATCCTTCTTCTGGTCTTTCTCGCTCTCTTTGGCAACAATTTTCTGATCCTAAATCTAGACGAAGCAAGCGGAAGAATAAGAAAAAAAATACGTAGACCAACGTCGTGCTGCAAGGTTTTCGTTTCATTTTGGTTGAGCTTGCAAGATATATATCCAAGGCTGTCCAAGATATATGAGCAAGGTTTACGGATTTAGTTGAGTATTCAAGCTCGAATAAACTGGAACCAGAGAATAAGGGGAAAAGTAAAGCAAAATTCTCTGAGACGGATTATTCCTGCTCTGAACGTTGAGAATAGCCAAGATAGATAGACACAAGGAAGAGAGAGAAGATGGTATATAAACCTAGTGGTAAGCTCGAATTAACTTGTCCAACAGAGTAAAGAGAAAAGAGGGCAAAAATAAATGGATGGAAAGAATCTAACACCTTGAGCTGAAGCTAAAGTGAGCCAGTATTTAATGGAAATGTTAATAATGTGCTATTCTGTGGTCTATCTTTCCTATAGTGTTCTACAGCATTGAACCGACAACAAAAAGATGAATTGAACCCTTCACTTTATCTGGTGAATAATTGGTTTCATGTCAGAATAGTTAGAGAAAGAGGTCATATGGGAAGTATAGTGAGATAGGGAATATCATTTGCCTGGGTACAACATACCTATTGTGTTGTCAATTTGCTTACTGGAAGCCATCATGTGGCACAGCAGAAGGACCATTTCAGCTGATTGAGTGAAACTTTTCACCAGTGATAACAATGCTGTATCACGATCCTCATTTACCGTTAGAAGATAAAAGTAAGCACAGTCCTGAGTTTCATTGGTGTCCTGTATTGCGATTGGTGAGAGATAGAAAAATGAGAGAAGCGTAAGAATAAATACAATAGCGGCATAAGTTCAGGCTGAAATGTTTTATGGTCCATGTAATTCCATGAGTTCTCTAGAAATGTTACTGTATGATTGGAATATTGTTCAGAAAATCATAGAAATAAGACAGAGAATATCCAAAATTTCCCCTTTTCTAGTAGATGGATATTTGACTCATGGAAGAGATAAGTGTAAAGTGAAAACATTAGACCATGAAGAATGATGAGAATAAATCAAAATCAAAATGCAAGATTTGAGCAACATTAGAGATAAATTTACTTCCAAGCTAATTCTTTTCGGGCTCCCAAGATAATGTCCATAACGTTTCTTTACTCCTTTTGGTGAAATTTTGCGATCTTAGGCTCAATTGAAATGAGCCGAGAACAAAACACAGTACACATTATGATTCCATGTGAATGTATTCCATCTGATAAACGGAAACTAACCTCCTTTATACAATCATATTTTTAACTTCAATTCAAATCCATAATCATCATTAGTCATAAACTTCTCAGTAAGTCTGGTTAATTTCTTGATGTTAATCGATGTGAGAATGTTCACCAACCATAAGTGATAGGATGGATGATGCTGCTGTTGATGATGATTCAGTCGATGGCTAAACATGAAAGATTAATTCACTGGATCACAATATATGTGTATAAGTTTTTTTATGTCTCCTCTAAACATTTTCCATGTGATTTTTGGGCTAATTGCCCAGAAATAGCTACAAAAAGTGATTACAGTCTCTCAATAATTACATCAAACTCGAGTTTGGATCGAGAGAATTCTCTCAGGATAGCTGTTGGAGCTTATTTTTTTCACACAAAATTTCTTTCAATAAAACATAAATGTACAAGTGCTTAATTTAAACACTACAATATTCCTCTAATTAAGCTATGTTAATTTTATCGAGATGGGAGAATCATCTTAATCAAGAATTCTATCGATCACATAAGAAATCAGATAGCCAACGGCTTAAGATTCAAATTAGGGTCAGTTGAAGGAACATTTTCCGATTCTTACTCCTTATTTCCAACCACTTCTCATTCGGCTGTGTTTTCTTCCCATTTCTCTAGCTTTATGATGCCTCTTTTCTAACCTTTCCTTATCTTCTAACTAGGATTGTGAATCTGAGAGTGAACAAATCAATTCGAAGAATAACAACTAGGAATGAAGAGGTATCTATTGTGGAGCTTTTAGGGCACTATTCTGATGAAAATGAAGCTCTAGTCTAACCTCTAGTTAGAAAACGAGAGAAAGAAATATATATTTGAGTAAGTTATTTGCTATCCTTGTGATTTGCAATGACTTCTGGTGAGTTAGTAGAAGCAAACACAGAGAATTCATTTCAGCCTTTCAACATACTAATTGAATTAAGAATGAGGATAGCATCAGTTGGAAAAGACATGATTTGGAAATTGAATCGATTCACCTCACTTTCTCACCTCACTTGCCACAATTCTGACTTCTTATCGGAATACAAACTCACAAGCACACAAACTTCTACTTCTTCCCTGCCAACAATACACTTCTACCAACAGTTGTGAGACTTTCCATATAAAAATATTATGCCCTCAAAAGTGTACCCAATAAGACTTCATGACAAGAAATTGACCTAAAAGAATGCCAGAATAGTGAGTGGACCTCAGATACCCTAGACATGTAGGCTATCTCGATGGAATGTGTTCCTCTAATAGAAATAATTGATTATAGATGAGAAGATTCTTGTTGAGAACCTTTCAAGAGAATAACCCAAAAAGTACTCTCTTGCATCAGGACATCAAGATGCTATTGCGTCACCATGGAAAGAGAGAGAGGCGACTTTCTGTGAATTTCAGATGCATATACATATAAATCTCCATACTTCTAATCATGCATCAGTGAAGATGAAAATCTTGTAGCATCCATCGGACTATCCATTTGGAGAGAGATATAAGACAGGGAATATCTTCGAAGATCTGTCAGTTATTTTCTCCTTTGCACTCGAAAGATCATGAAGCGATCTCCTCTCCTCTCTCAATCACCTCACATCTCCGGTTATCCGAGAAAAATTTCTCTATACTCTTCCAACTTTTGGCGAAGACTTTTTTCCTTGTGCAACGGAAAAATCTTCCAAATAAGAATGATGAGAGTGAAAAAAAAGTTGCAAGAAATTCCACTACTTTTTCTTTTCCCCGAAGACGTGTCACAAGAATAACCATAGACATTTCTCTTGAGCACGAGCTACTTTTGAATTCTCGGTGAAAAAAAACTTGATTCCTCTTCCCTTTTTCTCAATGTCTCTGTGTCTCTTTCTTCCTATCTATCTGCTATCAACAGACAAGAGAAGATATTCTCACTTTTATGTGTTCTTGTTCCAGCTTTGATGCTCTCTCTCTCTCTCTCTCTCTCTCTCTCTCTCTTTCGCTCTTCATTTACTACAATCGATCGGGAATGAAGCTTTCTCTATCCAGTATATCTTACCATGAAAAAGGGAAAAAAGAGAAACCAGAACAAATCTCGTGAGAAAATCCAAGTGAAAAGTGCTTTACTGTAGTATGAAGTGTATGAACACAAAAATCACTAAGTTGTAGACAGAGTTCACTTGGGGAAGGTAAGTGTAATCCTTTCGATGGATGACTTGTTTTCTAGTTCTATTCTTCTAGATAACAGAAGTATGCTCAGTTCATAGTTAAGCTTGGATTGTCGAAATTACATGGTACCCAAAATTGTTGCCCACACATCATCAAATATACTCACATTTGACTGTTCATTATCATCACTGCTTGCATGATTGATTGATAAATTTGTGTTCTGATGTAGAATGCTTAAATAATTTTCTTTGTACTTCTTTTTCTCCTCTTCTTCAATTGCACAATGATTCTTGTAAGCAAAATAGAGTAAATCCAAATATCTAGAGAGAAAAATAAGAATAGAAAAGGGAGAAAGAGAGAAGAATACATATGAGCATTTCTTGGAAACTCCTTCAACATCAAAGTGAACAAGGTTTGTTGAGCCATCTGATCGATTAATGCTTGTGTCATGCCTGGATTCAAGAGTATGCTTTTGGAGCATCATCATGTTCATCATGAATTCTGTTCGAGTCATAATCATCATTAACCATCTTGATGGAGAAAAAGAGAGAAAAAGAAAGAGAGAGAGAGAGAAAGAACACAAACCCTTCTAGCGTGAAAGTTCAATATCTGTGATGATTCTTACTACTCTTGAACATTCTTTCTCTCATATTGTAAAAGTCAACTCTAAAACTCACTCGATTGAGTGGAAGAGACCCTAAAAGAAAATCAAGTTAAACGAGAGAGTTTACTGAGGAAAGAAAAATCAGTGGAACATTTCTGCAGACAGAATAGTTCCAGAGGATTGCAAAGTGGTACAGAGGAATATAGAATCACAAAAGTCAACTAGCATTTTCATGAAACCAATCGCGCATATTATTACTTTCATCTTGCAAAAACATATCATAGAACAGAGTGAGAGCGAGAGAGAGAGAGAGAGAGAGACTAGGGCATTCATTCCTATTTGCTTATTTTTATTGCCTTTACTGAATCACCCTCTTTTGAGACGGATTGACTTTATGTAGCCCATGAATCATGTGTAGAGTGCGAGAAAGTTTTTCTTCTTTATTCTTTGCCTTCGATATTATATCTGAGATTTTTCCTCTCTCTCATGCAATAGTGACAAGTTTTTTCGAATTCTTTTCTCTCTCTCTTTCTGAATAGTGATCAGATAATCTCTTCAGCTAGTCTCATGTATTGTTTTGAAATTTTTTATGCAGATCATGTAAAACTATCGGCTGGAGGAATATTTTTCATCAATCTGATGGGAGAATTTTTGCTTTTTCCCATCTTATCGGCATGAATAGAGTGAACAAGTCAAAGTAAGAATAAAAAATGTCTGATAAAAGAGAAATGAAACTACCTCATAATGTATGACAGTGAAACGAGGAGAAGAGTAAAGAAATGCTAGGCTGGATTCATTCAACCAAATAGATGGATGGTAAAAAATTTTTCACCGATTTGGAAAATTTATCCAGTGAAATTTTTTTCTCAAATATTCACGTTATGCTTCTGAGTGTGTATGTGTGTGTGTATGTATGGAATGATATTATTCTTCTTCTATGACAGAATGAAGAGTGAACACAGCAACCAGCAATTCACTCTCACAGTATGACCGATGGAGGATGATCGGAAGAATAGGAATAAGCAATTCCCTTGAATGATGAAGGCATATGGAATAAGAGAATAACGGTGAATCATCAAAGCAATGATCTATGGTGTATCAGTTTATCTGAGCATCAAGGTTCCCAGAATGTGTATATACACACTTAGACTGGAAGAAATTATTCTTCACTGTATAATTGTCTCGAGCTCTCACATGATTGGCATCATTTTACGCCATAAAGCCAAGAAATGCCGTAATCATTGGCACTCTCCATGTCTATCCCAAAGGAAAATATCATCTCTAATCATCACCATCGTGAATCATCTTAATTCTTTTCCCTCTTCCGAAACGATATATGTATTCCCTTCCATTTTACCCAAAGATTCATCTCTCTCTCTCTCTCCAACTATATACGGTGTTCTCCTCTAATCTGGTAATTATCTGGCTGGATGGACATTCTCTATCTCTCATAAAAGTCGAGAAGAAGAAGAAGAAGAAGAAGGGGATCGCGTTTCAGTTGGACTTCAAATACTGATTATGTCATGTCATGAAGAAAGAGGGAAAGAAAGAAGATGGAGTCAGAATTGGTTTGATGCAATGCTAAGGGAAAGAAGAATGGTCATAAGCCCAAAATAAGATGGCGAATTTCTCACTTCTTCTTTGATCTGTTTATTTCTCATGTTACTCAGAGTTTCTGATCATCAAGCCACTAAACAGACTCATTTAGTGATGATATTACATCCACAGAAGCCACTTTGTTTCTGCTTCGTTTTGCTTTATCTTCTTCTTCTTTTTCGCTCTTTCTCTCTCTCTCCATATATTCCAACAATCCAATCGGGCCTTGAGTAAATGTCTGCACAGGAGAACAAGAAAAAAGACAAACCTCCAACTAGTAAGTGTGCCTAGTTGATTACTTGATGACAAATAAACAACAGATAATATCCATATCCCAAGCTACCTGAGATAGAACAAATACTCATGGAATCATGATCATTAGATGGAATAAAACTAAATGATGGTTACATTAGTTTGGTTTCAGAGCACCTAGAGTAGTGCTTCTTTTAACCTGTTCCTCTCATGTCTCTCCAATTTCAACTATTCACATCAGACAAGATTCAATAATGAATATTCTCCCGATTTTTATCTCCTTCCATCGAGACTAGAGTGTAACATATGGAAGTCTTCCCGAGATAAATGTTACTCTAATTTTGGGAATGCTCTCCATTAATGATCTGAAAATGGTCAAATTAGGCTAATAAAGTACACACAGAATCTGGATAGGATTGGAGAAAAACCTTCCAAAAATGATGAAGTGTAAATTTCAAAAGACTGAAGAGGACACTCCAGATTCTGAAATTGAGCTCAACAAATCTCATCATTGTTTTATTGTCCATCAAGTCAATAATTTTGGCCAAATTTTCGCCTCAATTCTCCACATTTAATCATCCCCTTTTCACTACTATTGGTATATCTTTCCAGTAGATTCAACAGTTTTGATCATTTACTTCGATCTGAACGAAAATGATCGCAAAAATAGAGAGGAATAGAAAGAGAAAAGAAAAGAGTGAAAGCTAAAACAGACTGTAAGCTTGATCAAGCACATTTAAAGCATTCGCAAAGAAAGATCTATCAAGTGATCCGTAATAAGATGAGCCTTTTTAAGGTTCCTATTTTTTCTCTCTCTTATTTCTACCTTTTCTCTCTCTCTCTCTTCACTCAATTCGATCCTCGATTCGAGTACAAGCAGCAATAGACATAGATATACAGCTAACCTATTCTCATGAGATCGCTATACTTTCTGCACAAACATTCAGCTCGTCGCCACCGTCACACAGCCATCAGTTTCAGTTTTCTTTGCTTCTTTTCTCTCTCTTCTCAGTCTTCAATCTTTTGTCGTCTTTTAGCCATCATTTGGAATGGGTAAAAGGAGGAGGAAGAAGAGAAAGAGAAAAATGGAATCGATGGATGGAACAGAAAGAAAGAAGAAGAGAAAGAGAGAGAGAGAGAGAATTGGAATACTAGAGAGTAAGCTTGAATATAAATGGTACACTTCGCCAAAGAACCATTACCAGGTCATAAACAATCTCGTTCCAGTGGATGGATTCCTCGATATATGTGTGTATATTGGTGATGATAACAATCGGGTATCAATGTGATATTGGTGTTGAGATTTTTTTTTCTCCTTCTATTTCTCTCTTCGTTTTTTTTCCTTTTCCTTCCACTCTTTTACCAGTGAATAACGGGAATCATAATAATAATGATAAGATTTACGCTAATATTAAATTGTTTTGTGCATCTCAATATTTGATGCGTGACCAATGGTTTGGAGCAAAAATTTCGGGTGGAGATCAACGCCCACTATTTGTTCAATTGCAATAGATAGGAAGAGAGAAAAATCTCAACACCCATGATGATAGAAAAAGGAACCAGGATGAATGTTTTCTCTCTCTCTCTCTCTTTCTCTCTCTTTCTCTTTCACTTGCTAATATTATTTCGATGTTCATACAGATACAAGGTTCACTTCCCTGTTTAATGATGTATAGATTGTATTTTGTGATAGTGATTATTGTTCATAATCTTGTTAGGGAAGATTAATTTGAAGTTAGTTATGTATGTGTGTGTGTGATTAAAGTTAAATTGAATTGGAATATCCAATGAACGATCGATACTCTTGGAATTAATGATTTTTCAATTCGATGGAAGAAAAAGATTTGATCAGCGGTGATCAATCGTCAAGCTTGAGGTTGATTCATTTAACACATAGAGTCTGTGTTGATTGAAGATACTAGGAGATGATTTTTGAGCCCAAAAGATTGATCTTCCAAGAGAAAGATCGAATTGAATTAAAATGAAACTCGAAGCCCACATGGATTGATCACTCTGGCAAGATTGCAAGGACTTGGTGAAAAAAATCAAGAAGATATTCCAAGGATTTCTCAGCGGAAGCATTCTCAGAATTCTCACCAGAGTCAAACAAAAAATAAAGTCTAGGCTAGAGCTTGAGAAATGTCCCAACAATGTATTCCTTAAGATCATAAGAAATAAGACAAGATAAATAATCAGAGAGAGAGAGAGAGAGAGAGAGAGAGAGAGAGAGAGAGAGAGAGAGCTGACCTGATTACAGTGTGACAGCAAAAAAACCAAAAAGTAGACATTCAATCTGAGTATGTTGATTGATGAGAAGAATGTAATAACACTTCATCAAAGGAATACAGCAACAACGAAGAACAAAAAAGTTATTCTCATGGAAATTGGATGAATGAAAAAAGTGAACGACAATGATTTTGGTTGTAAAAATTTTGACCCAAGAAATATGAAAAAGTTTCATCTTCTATCTTCCCTTGACGAGGAGGAAGAAAATCTGATAAAAGATCAGTTCAAATAGACAAGAGAATAGATGGGTTGATGAAAAGGATGAAAATTCAGAAAAATTCCTTCTTTTCATTCATTTCAGATAAATTGTTCAAGCGTTTCCTCTATTGTATATCATACAGATAGTACTGAAAGTAAACTGTATCTCTCACTCTTTCTCGATGTGATATTAGCTCATCATGTGCGGGAAACGGAAATAGATCTCCGCACTCTATCAGGGCCATTGGATGAGACTGGCCATTGGAAGAGGCTATTAAGGCGAAACAAGATGCTCGCCATTAGACGAAGAGAATTGAGTTGAAAGAAGGAAGAGAGAAGAATAAGAAGAGCAAGAATAAATGTGTAGGGAGGAGGAGGAGGAGATATGAAAAGAGTAAAGTGATGAGGATGGAAAAAAATTGGAGATAGTCTATCAACTTGAAATGAAATCTATTTGGGATCACTCTTATGCTCCCATAGATCCAGGAAATCAACTACAAAATTTTTCCAGATAGATTTGAAAATAAAATCCAAATTCGTCTGAAAAAAGAGGAAAAAAGTCAACAGTCAATCAAACAGTATCCAATGTAGCTTCCAACGGAAGTAGTATCAATATTTTTTCAATTCATCTGAGCTTTTCTCATTAAAGTGCTAGTTATGGGACTAGTAAAATAGGGAAACAGAGAAAGAGAGAAAGAAAGAAAGAGAGAAAAAGTGAATGGAGAGAATAAATTTTGTCAAGAAATATGTTCATCATGATTGAGACTGCATTGCTATATATTTCTTTCAATGCAGTATATTTTCTCGGATCTCACAGCCTTTTTCTCAAGCTCAACACTTTTTCTTTTCTATTTCATTTTCTCTTTCTTTCTCTATCTTCTCGCAAAAAATACAATTGAACATCGAGAAAATCAACGAGCCAAGCAAATGAGTTATGATATAAAACAGTGGAGGCATACACACATACACACAATTCTCTAGTTCTTCAACTTTATTCACATTGTATTGAGAGAAGATCATAAAACTCAAAAGAGCTATCGATCCTATCACTTCTCATTCAATCGAGTTCATGAGAGCTCTTTTGTTTTCGAAACCCTCATCATTGTAGTTCATTCTCTTTTCATCTGATTGAGCTCAGAAGAATTGAAGGAAAAATAAATTCAAAAAGAAAATACTAGGGAATACCACTTTTGTTCATAATCAGCACATGAAAAATTGTAAGGAAATGATTGAAAAAATTTGCGCACCTGATCATCATCATGAAACTATAAGTGAGTATATAAATTTATTCTTTCCACAGAATGAAATGGTATTCAAACGTGCATTTTGTATAGATTATTGTGGGAAATATTTTCCTCTCCTGTGTATAGTATCAAAGGGATATCACTTTAATATGAGCAGAAATTGATAAAATATCTAAAGAATAAGATGGTGAGGAAGGAAAGAATCATCATCCCAAAATTCTATGGTTAAAAATCCCTTAAGAATACAAAAGAACACAAGTTTTCTTTCAGTTCTTATCATTTTATCAACCGAAAAAAGAGGAGAAAGAATAGTAGCTTGTATAGTTTTCCAGAAGGTTCAATGATTACTGGAACTATATATATATGATACATTATCGAATGCATTGATATTTTTCTTGCCAAAACCTTACTACTACAGTCTGCAACCCATTTTCCCACCAAGTCCATCATAAGAGTAACATCATCCATCATTTCATTCAACTATCGGCTCCCAAAATCGAAAATGCTTTGCTCCTAGCTTATTTCATACTTACTTTGATACTTTTTGAACTAAATATTATTCTTCTCTCTCTCTCTCTTTTACACTCTCGCTCAATCTTGATCTTCACAATAGAGAAAAACGATGTGGACACTGTTTGTGTGCCTTGGTCATTTTTTTGTGCTCTCAAACATCTTGCCTAAATGATTGAAGACCTACTAACTCTTTTTTCTTGCCTCCTTCTTAGGTGAAAAAATATCTGGTATAGTTAGGAGTGCTTGATCGATCCAAGGCATGCTACTGTTTGACTTTTTCTTCCTTTTTATATACATACGGTGAATTGCTCAACAATTTTGAGCTTGGAAAAATTTTCCTTCATTATAATTACATGAATTTTGCTAGTGTATAAGTCAATCTTTTTCCTATTTTTGAGGAATATGTCAATATTCTGGGATCCAATTTCTTTCCTCTCTCTCTCTTAGTTTTCTTATTCGATATGTGATCGCTAGTATGGAAAACTTTTCATTGTTCCATCAATAACAGTAGCTCAATGTAAACAGTATGCATTAAGAATCTTACGATAAGGTGAAACATAGCCTAATGGACTAGATTACTTTTTTTTCTTAAACTCATTAATTTTCCTATATTTTCTCTCCATTACATTGGGAAAAGATTGCGTATACTGCGAGCCTAGGAAGAGAGAAAGAGAGAGGGAAAATATATACCAGGTTGTTGCATGATTGAATGTAGCCATTACAACACAGTATCAATATATACATTAGCACTGTAGGTGAAATGTTTGGATAAATGAATTGTTTTCCATTCACATCAAGGGACTAAGAGTTGCCAGTATGTTACACTGAAGCAATCGAAACTAGTAAACTGTTGGCTTGATTTGAGGGAAGGTGGAAAGGAAGAGAGAAAAGAGAAATTGTTGGCTGGTTAAATTCTTTGTCTCATGAAAAATTAATCCAACTCGCTGGTAAACTTGCATGTTCACTTGATATCTTTTGCTTATCATCAGGAGAAGGGCAACACAAGGCATAAGAGTGGAGAGAATATATATAACCTGGGTGCAAGATCATTCAGTCTAGCATGAGTCTCTTCGGATTTTAGAAGGAATAAGGAATCAGATTCAAGAATAGATAATGCTATCAAAAAAAGAGAGGGAGAGAGAGAGGCAGGAAGAGAATGTCTATGATATTTTTCGAAAAATAAGAGGCTGACAACAGTATGTTTACAGTTGGACTGAATCTTTCACCTGAATATATACTGATAAAACAACTATCTTTCGGTTCTTTAACTTAAGCTTAGAAACCCCGACTGAAGTTCTCTTCCACTAAGAACAATGTAAGAAGGATATTGGTCTCGTCAGCTTATTTTATCATATCATAGAGAATATGCAAAAGAAAGTAAACGCCTGGAGAGAAAAAAAATATTCTTCCTATCTATCTTCTTTTCAAATCTATATATTCAGAAATACACCACGATATATGCACAGATATTATACTCATCTGATTAGAAGAATATTTCTTGTCTCATCAATTCTTACTCCTCTGCTCTCCTACAATCCACTTAGCAAGCCAACAATTTATGATCAAAATACGATATTGAATACCTAACCAAAATTTTCCCAAAGCTTAACTCATTGAGTAAC